>WKFP01013898.1:941340-1006655 GCA_011057875.1 Pterocles orientalis
GCCACTGGACAAGAACATTTATCATTCTGAGCACTCTGCCTCTATCTACCAAAAGAACCCTCAAAAAAGCTAACCCTTATTTGAAAAATGTGGTATAATCCCACGTGACCCCAGTATTTGAAGCACATTGCTCCAAAGCAGCAGAGTAAGCAAAGCAAGAAGTTCAGTGTTCTTCGATGTTACCAGGCGCCAGCAACAAACTGTCAACAGCTGGGATGTCACCCCTGAAACACCCAAAACTGTCCAACACCCATTGGGAGTCACTTTGGAACCCATTTTCTTGCCTTCATTTTTTTTTTCCCACAAACACAATTAGCTCCGAAACCACTACATTTCCTTTAAAAGGCCAAGTTTATTTTTTTGACCTATCTGATATTTTTTCACTTTTGTAGTTCCATTCACCTACACAACCGAGCAAAAACAATGCATTTCTAATGATCCCAAATTCATGGTAAAGTGACTCTGGTTTGCCTTACTACAGAAACTCTATCCCAAGCATCCCACAGAATACCCCCTCCCAGCCATTCTGTCATTGTTCAAGGCTGGACAAAATAAAACTTGCACCACTCGAGTCTCCTGCAGGTCCCCACAGAAAGATCCTCCTGTGGTAGGTACCATAAAAACCAACATTCTCTGACCTAACAGCCTACAGTTATACTGACAAGCTTGAGTAAAGGATATAACCTCAAACCTACTCACCAACTTGTTTCCTGAAAAGGCTACCATATCTTTCTTGTTCAGAAACAACTTTTAATCACCCCACAGTTACAGTGAAAGGCTTGACAAGCTCCCTAGAGAAGACACAAGACCTTCAAGATGCCATTTTTAGCAGGTAAGTTTACTAACTCCACTTGTGACTGACTTGGAAGTGTTTCTCTCTGGTCACAGAGTAAACCCCCGCACGCTTTTCACTCCCAGTTTTACCCTTTCAGGCACATTTTCACTTCTCCTTAAGAGGAAAAACTCTTATTAACCAAGAAGAAAACAATAATTCATGTGCATACATTTCAAAGATAAATTTTCTTCCAAATAATATGTTGTCATACACAGTAATTCTCCCGGTGTTTCTGCAGTCCTTGTGACACACTTCTTTTGCTTGTGCATTAGGGATGCTCATGAAGAGAGCTTCAATTACCGATCCACAGCACTACCACAGCTATGCTGACCATCCCTGCCTTCTGCCAACACAGCCAGAACCTCCCTGTGCTACAGAGCCCTGACGCCACAAGGATGGTACAGCCACAGAGCAAACAGGACACACAAGCGCAGGACCCCAGTACAACAGCATATTTTCCACCAATTGTGGCGTGAACTTTGAATTACACAGAGGTGGAAGGCTTGGGAAGAGAACACTGGAAATTAAGCCACGGGCTGGAAGCTGAAACCACCACCCAATCTGGAGCACACAGAGAGACTTGGGAACCAGCCAGTTTTGAAAGGGCTGGTTCTTTTGTAAGCAAGACAAGTCGAACAACGCCAAAAAATATGCCTACTGAGCCAAGAAGGCAGGAAAAACTGCTTGGCACAAATGCAAGACCCGCAGAGTAGTGAGGCAATTAGAGTCCGTGGTTTTCCAGGGGTAACTCACTTGTTCCATAAGACTTGTGAATAAGAAATTAATTTTCTGAAGTCCATGATTCTCTGCTCCCCTGACAAGTGGTTCCTGCTAAGGGTAATTAGAAAATTAAAGCCTCAACTCATCACTAGGTAAGTGGAGAAGGGGATCAGATAGATTTAAAGTAATTACCAGAGAGAACAGGCTGGCTAAGCCTGGGCCAAAATCCTTGTAAGGGTGTTTCTCTCAGGCTGCATCTCCACTTTTGAAACCAGAGACTAAGCCTGCTTGCAGAGATGCAAGTCTGTTCAGAAACCCAGCAGGCCAGATCTGCTCCTTTTCAAGAGCAAGATGCCGATACCTGGTTTAGTACGAGGTTCTTGCAATTTCTACCAGTTCTGAGTTTTACTGGGAAACAGAAACTGGGAGCTGTCACTTTTCACCAGCTTTAAAGATACTGTGCCTCCCAGCATCTGTCCCTGAGTGTGCCACTTGCATTCTCCTTTAGCACCCGTGTTGTGTATTGTTGATCTCTGGACTAAGATCCTGGTTCCACGGCTGGGGACCAGGTTTTCTCCACGCAAGAAGGAGATCAAGCATAACCTGGCATGTAACCGAGAGGTCCTCTTTCAGGAAGCAAATCTAACCCCAGTCAGCACCCAGGGGTATGTAAGTCTGGGGGATTCAGAGACCAGATCTAGCCTCTTCCCCTGGTGATTGCAACCCAGACCTGTTCCACTTTAGTCAAAGGCACAGGTCGATCAGCCTATACAGCAAAACACAATGCACACAAGTATTTATGAACTGATGTCAGAACACAGGGAAGTAGGGTTCTTGCTTTCTATTACTGGACCTCGGAGACAACTGTTGTTTCATGTTTAACCAGGCTGCTCGTATGAGTGATTATCTGTGCACTTCTGGTTGCCCAAGTAGGTCCAAAGCCATGAACTCAAATAGCGGACATCAGCCTCTGCAGTGCTCAGGATCTGCATACACTCAATGCTTTGAGAAATCAATGACAAATCATGCTAACAGAGGGACAAATCAAGCCTCTGATTTCAAACTCCATCTGGAAACTGTGCCCCACAGCAGAAGAGTTGGCTCCTTCTACTGGAGACCTGAACTGACTTCACAAAGGCCTTCCGTTACCACATTAGCAGAATTGGCAAATAAATGTGAAGTACACATAAGTATTAGTAAAATATTAAGACCAGACTTAAGGTCTCAGGGTTTGCATACCATAGAAATACAGTATACAGGCAATCTTTCTCACGGTCTTCAGCTGTAAATGAGTTCCGGATGCTGCCATTCTCTTCTCCCTTCCATCCAACCTTTTACTTGCCCACATCCTGGAATACCATCTTCTCACTTAAGACAGCTGTGTGATAAAACCAGACTACCGCCACGGTCAGGATTTAAAGCAGAACCAAGCACAAAACACAACAAACACAGAAAGCGTATTTTAATACCCAGAGGAGGTCTCTCTTCCAGCCCGGTCCCACTGCTATTTGTGTTAGGACACCAGAAGAGAAGGCAAGCTGCAGAGGATGTGTGGGAATGACCAGCCACAAGCGCTGCTGAGGAGAACAGGCACTTCTCATGATCTCTTCTATTGCTCCCCTAGAACTACAAGAAGGCTTCCCTTCGCTTCCCTTAGCAATACAAGACTGCCAGCACCAGGAACCACAGCAAAGGAAGGTACCCCTAGACCACCCCAAAAACTAGTAAATTAAAGTGAAAGGGGGAAGGAAAAAAAAAAAACATTTAAACTGCCTCTTCCACAGAACTGTTAAACTGCTCCTTCAGTTTCTGATAGCTCTCAAACGACCACTAAACTGGAAGCTGCCCAAATATGTATTTTTATTTAAAGACAACAGTCAATGAGATGTACACTCACAGCCTTAGGAAAAAAAGTGAGGCAGCCCTATGTAAAGCAACCTTGCAATCTGGCACTATGAGTGGACTCGCTGTTTTCCACTATAACTAATCTAACTGAAAACTAGAATAAAGATTAAAGCTACTTCTATTTAAAATCTACAGCCTTGTATTAAAATGTCATTTATATGAGTACATTAAGAGAAAAATGAAGATTTTGTAAAGGTTTTTGCTTAATGTGGCAGTGACATATTCAGAGTGAAGCAGAATTTTATCTTGTTATATAAAACAAATGCTACTTGTATAACATCACTCCAAATACTAAATTGCTACGAAAACGAACATGTGAATGTGCAGCTTTGAATTCAGAAATAAAAGACAGTGAAAAATTCTACTTCCTCAAGTTACATTAACTGAACAATATTCTCTGTGGCTCTGCTTTAGCAGTTCCACCAGTCAGCCTATCAGTTGTGAAGGCTGGGGGGAGGAAGGAGAGATATAGCATAAAGTGAAAATAAAAGTCTTCTCTTGTAAAAGTCAATACATCATCGTAAGCTAGAAAAAATGGTCCCTAAGCATCCGTAACTACAATTAGTAATTGTCATTAAAAGCTCTCATTATATAGAGTAAGTGTAATTAGAGCATCTTGCCTGCACAGGGTGCAGCACACAGAGAGTGCTAGAAGGATTCATAAATTAGTGCCAAATCAGGCTCATTCCCATCTACCACACAATCTGCTGTAAAGGAGAAAAATTGTATTTACACACATTAAAGCAAAGCCCACTGGCCTCTACAAAATTAGCCTAAACACAAAATGCAGTTATTTGAGGGACTCCCTATTTCATTATGTGACTTAGGAATAAAAGGATAAAGTTTGCCATCAATAATGCTGAACATATCTGCTGAACCCCGCAGATTCCAGGGCATTAATAATTTAAACTCTTATGGGAATTTTGTCACGGTGGAGATAGGACTTGTCTGCAAACGGAGCTCAGGGGATGTTCAATATGATCTATTCTAGTATACACACACAATTGCTACATTTATCATGATGCAGAGGAAAAGAATGGCTCTTTCTTAAGGACTTAGGAATGCTTCTTCTGTAATTCACACAATAAAACCTCTGAGTATTTCTAATAAAAAATCCCAGATTCTAAAAAGATACTGCCATAAGAATTATACTGAAAAGGTTTCTTCTCTCCATCTCTATTACTCATGCACGTACGGGGTGTTCAATATATAAAATGGGATGGGAAGTCAGCAATCCAGCAGAGGCTGTTTGGCAGTCGTGCAGTGGGAACATGCAGGACAGTTCTGGTGTACGCACCCTCCTCCTGAAACAGGAGGTCCCAGGCAGGGGCTGCCTCCCAGTAAGCCCAGTCCAGCCTGACGCAGAACTGGCTGTTCTTCCTTCTGCATCGAAGCCAGCGCAATCCAAGCATTCTCTGGCTTATGTTTCTCCACTATATCATCTTAATTTTAGACCTCCCACTCTCCAGGGCTCTCCTGTCCCAAAACCCTTCTCCGTCACAAACCAATCTTTAATGTGCTCAGACATGCCAGTGCTCAGCTGAACTCTAATGACTGCTGGGTCTCTCTCTCGCTGGTTCTCCAAAGAGGAAGAAACTCCTCCTGACTCTGACAGGGTTTTAAGAAACCCAAGCACCAAGTACTTAACCAAAAATTCATCTGGACAGCCTAGAGACAGCGACTACCACTGTGGCAAAACATACAACTGGAAGTCTTAATCTATACCGCACTAACCTAGGGTTAGTGGACAGCTAGTTTGGACAGCTTTATGGAACATATTGATAAAATCAGTGTTTTTTCTATCAGCCATGGCCTTTGCTGCCCTTAAAAGAAAGCACAATAATTACCTGGAAGAGGCTGTAGGGGGGTTTTAATAGCTTTTAAAAGAATCCCAACAACAAACAAAATAAATTAAACCACCTTCCATACAGTACAGATGATATAATTTTCTGTATGTTATTTGATAACACTGGCTCGAGATGTTCTCAATACAAGTCCAGTTGGCAATGGAACTGTGCTGTTGTCCAAATTAGCATAACAATTTTAATCCCAAGAGCTAAGAGAAATCAGATTGAAAAATAAAAAAAGGAGCCAACACAATGCTTTGCAAGCATTTATGGTGCAATAATTATGCCACAGCTTGATGTAGGAGGGCTCTGATAATATATCTTTCCAAATGTCTTTGGAGTGACTTATCCTATTTTGACAGATCTTTACGAATGAAGGGATGATCAGCTCCCCATTAACTCTGCTTCAGGGTAAGCAAACTGATATAGTCATGACGAAATTCACTTGTTCTCTAACTTGAATGTACACATTGATCAGACTTTGGAACTGGAAAACAAAATGGCTACAACACAGGGCAGACAGGCCAGCTCTGCTGGGAAGCCCACACTGCAATTAGGAGGGGACGACAACAACAACCAAAAAAAAAAAAAGGAAAAAAAAGCACAGCAAAACCACATCTTTTACTTTTATTAACTGAGCGAGCCAAGCAATAAAGCAGTACTCTACAAATGTTAGGCTTCATCTGCATTTTCTTATTTTCAAGCTGTTTGTGCTACAGCAATGCTCTTAAGTTATCTTTCACCTACATACTAAAAATACAGAAAGCAACAGCAACAAATGCATTTTACATGTGAATTCATGTAACTTCTTTGTTGGGAACACTACACTGCCTATAAAATGATCTGTACTCTTTTGCTTTGCTGTAGCTGTCCTGCAAAATAAGAAAGATGGATAGAAGCTGTTTCTCAAAGTCAATAACCAGAAAAATCTTACCGAAATGTTATATACCAGTTAAGTCTACAGTAAAATTTCCATTGTTATTTTGCTAACTACTTCATTATTGTGCATTATCTGTATTATGAACACACCAAGTGGTCTTTTGGGGGACTTCATACATCCTTGTATGATTTTGCACCCACTGTAGGGAACTCAGTTCTCTACCACAGAGAAAAATACGATGACTGTGACTGAAGGAACAACAAGATGTGTCTCTAAGCACCAGTTACCAGAAATGAAAGAGAAATAGAGTTAAGCCTAGGTATCTGCAGGTAGAGGTGCATGGAAAGCAGTGAAATGTCTAGAACTTATTTATTTCCTTATGGAAAAGAAACAGGAAAACAGTACATACAGGCAAAACACAATCACTTATAGCCTTTTCAAATTTCAAATGATTGGTTTGCCAGCTGCATACTGTCTTATTTCCCAGGAAGCACTGGGCAGAAACTTGAGTATCTGTTCCACTCATTACAACCAAGTTTTCTCAAGTATATACAGGATATTTACAGACCCTGGACCAGCTCCTCCAGTCAGAGCAGAACCGCTGCCAATGCGAATACCATACCCCATGAGCTGACAGACAAAACAATATTGTCTATTTAAAAAAAAACCCCACAGTTTTTTCATGAAAACATAATTCTAAAACTAGTAGATCCAGCGACTACTTAACTAAGAAAAAAATCCTGCAAAGGCTATATCCTTTCTTGCAGTCATTCTAGGTGGTGGAGGACTGAGCCATGTCCCTGTTACTGTCACCCCCACTAGCCAGATGTCAGGCTGTTGTGGGGATCCCACCACCTTCTTTTCACAACAGTCCAGAGTGAGGGGAAAAAAACAGACTGTCCCTCATGCTGAGCAAGGGTCTCAGCACTGCTCCTTACTTTCTTTAAAGGACTCTGTCTCCCAATCCACTTCCAATTCTCTTTTATCCGACAATTAGACCTCCTACAGATTGATTACTAGCTCCAGGCACCTGATAAGTCATGACAAAATTAAATTCACAGGCTAGTACAGTTTATTAGCAGGTTACTGAGTTGCTGGAAGAAAAGAAAACACCCTCACCCCTCTCCCAATGCCCTCCTACCAAAACCCTAGCAAGCTTCACACCACCCACACCAGTAACACAGCTCTGTATCACGAAGCGCAATGTCCACACAAAGCCTGTGAAGTCCAGAAACGAATGACTGGGAAATTACCACCTTATAGCACTTTCGCAGGAGTGTGCTGAAGAATCACCCTCAAATTTCCCAGTGCGTGTGGGTTTGCACAGCAACGCTACTAACATTCAGTCCCCTTCATTTCTAGAAATCGTATTTACCTGCAACGGCGTGTTTGCACTGGGTGTTCCCGTAAAACACCCCATCGGCAAATAAACTTACGTTATCTACCCGCCTTATGTACCCTCTCTCCACTGCTACACTTATACAGTGGAGCAAATTCTGTTAGCTGCTCACCATATACCATTGAAAACATTATAGGGGAAAAAAGTAACCATCATAAATGCACATGAACCTTCTCCCTAAGTGCTGCACTATCGCACACAATAAAATTAATAATTTAACTATCTGAAACTTCACATGTGCAGGGCACTGCAAGTAGACCAGTGGCATTTTCACTTCAAATTTATACAGTCTTTAGTCAGTACACTTCATCTGCATTTCTAACACCTGCTTCAGTCGGCTGTGAAGTGCAATGTTATCTATAAAATCTTCTTTCATCTTTGTACTGTCCATCTAACAAAAAAAATTATATGATGGTGGATAATTATTTGACTTTTAAAAGGATATGAAACTTTTCACGTTTTTTGATCATTTCTTGAAAGACACGCTCATATATTTGACATTCCATTTTATTAAAAGGTTTGAGTTTTTTAAAAACCCTAGCTTTCACATTATTCATGTTATCTAATCCTATGTAATCTAGTTCTCCTTCAAATAGTTAACTTTCACTTTCCATACAGGAGTAAAAATGTGGGAAAGAAACTAGACCACAATTAAGGAATGAGGCATGACAAGGTGTACATTTTCAGGCCATTAGTACATGCCTCAAATACACCAGGAAGAAGCAGCTAGAACAACTTTTCCTCTCAGATGGGCATCAACGCTAGCACCCATATCACACCACAGTACGAAGTGGTAGATAAAGAATATGCAGAGGGGGCAAAACCACCTGCAGCTTTCATCCAGCAGGTTTATGTGAGGCAAAAAAAGCTGTTCCCAGTCATGGTCAAGTTAAACACAAGGAGAATTTCCGATGAAAGTCTCCATTCTTGAGCTTTCAAGACATTGGTCGAAAATCAAAAGACAATAGGAAGCATGGTTTGTAAATGTAGAAACAACATCCCATCCTCATATATAAACCTACAAAGATTTCTGTTTGACATGGGTGGTCACCACGTCTAGATACAAGTAAAAAGAATTAGTTGTATTGGGAAGTAAAAAATAGCAGATTTTCAAATGCTTCACCTTGCCAGAGCTCACATAGTCTTTCCGGTGTGTGACCCTACTTTGCACAGCATGCTGAGTTTTCCTAGGCAAAATCAGACCATCATCTAGTCTGACCTTCCACCAACTAACGGGGAAAGGACGTGATGTAGCCATTCTTGCAACAAGTCACCAGAGCTGACCAAGAAATACCTTCAGAAATTTTTTAAGAAAAGGAATGTTGTGATACAATCTTTTTTTAAAAAGTAGGAGCGACAAACAATTTATTTGTCATTACAGGGAAGCACCCAGGGGCAGGTGGGTGGAGAACTGGAATGAAGGGGGAGGAAAGAAGATGCTGGGAGGTGAAAAGGAGTTGAGTTTGCTCAGGTGTCATGCCAGAAAGGTGATAAACTGTATGAGCAAGCCTGAGTCTCAAGGCAGGTGAAGGAATTATCTCCTAGATGGTTTTGGGGTGGTGGGTTTGGTTTTTTTGTTTTACATAATGTCAAAATGAAAAATCTATTCCACTACCGGAGCAGCGTTAAAAGAAGCCAGGTAATGACAGACCATTAATGAAAATATTTCTTCCCCTCCTTCACAATAACTTTCCAAATACGTGTCATTAAGAACGAAAGGTGTAGGTTGTTTTGATACTTTGAAAGAAACTAAGGAAAAATAATAATAATAATGAAGGGAGCCTCTCAGCAACAACACAAGTACAGCCATTCAAAAAAATTCATGAACTACTGCTGTCTCATACTGAAGGGTCAGGAAGGTTTCCCAAAATTGCCTTTTAAAAGGCCAACAATAAATAAATACAAATCTCCAAAGTAAGCTCCAGTTTTATGATAACCACGCCTTCCTTGCTAGGTGAGGTACAGACTTTGTGCAAGCTTTTGACCTGACCTCTGGCACTTCCATTAAGACAGTATTTGTCACCCTGACAGCAAGGGGAATGGTTTCCAGCCACTCAGCTTATAGTAATAATGACATCCCTCTTGTTTACACCCCAAGAGACTGAGGACGGCCGATTCATGGACTGCCCAGTTTTGAGCAGACACTGCTGGTCAGATAAAGAAGTCACAGGAAAAAAAAAAACAACAACCACCCAAACCCAGGCAGGCCTTTAACCTGCTCTGGGCCAAAATCAAGAAAATTAATGTGTTTGGGACATTTTTCCTCCCCTGAAGAGCCAACTTAAGGCAGAAGAAGGTTTGCACAGAATGATACAGCGCTGGCATCGCTGTTTGTAAGGGGATGTCATGGAACAGGCACACTGCCCTCTACAATTCAACTCCTGCCGAATCCACATTTGGCAGGCTCCAGTATGGATTAGTGCATCCATGTAGCATAACATCAGCATACCAGACCGCATTTTACAACAAACACAGATGCCAGGTGAAACAACTCCTCCTTGTAGCGGCACTAGTGCAAAGATGAAGCAGCAGAAGGCAGCAGTTTAACTACCCCTGTTCCAAACTCAGGGGCGAGTTCTCTCCACTCCCCCTCATCCCAACACACATTTTTCCCACGGAGGTGACTAAAAGCTGCACGACAGAGGGAAGATCACTGCTCCATTTCTATCAGAAGCTAAAACTTTGGGGTAGAACATTAACAGTAGAGTCGAAAAACATTTTCATTTCCTTTTGATGAATTTTTTAAAAGGGAGAAAATTATATATTTTGTGCATTTCCAAATCTTTCTGCAGGGAACATTTACCCTTAAATCAGGCCAAACAACTACATGTTTGTGCACAACCACAGCCCTAGAGGAATGCAGTTTTGCTTCTTCTAGTATTAAAAGATGCTACAGAAAGGGCAAAATAAAAACTGAATTGTCTTCCATACTGCCTCCCTTCTCAATTTCTCCTTCATGCACCAACCTACCGAACATAAAGAAACAATAAATTCAAACATGTGCTTCCCACAGACACAGCCAGTTATTTGCAAGAATTTAAAACCTCTTGTTTTACAAATAAGTTGGTCACAGTTTTGTAGTGCAAATTTTCACCTTTTTAAACAAAGCATGCAAATATTTCTCCAAGTATTTGTCAGAAACAAATAGAGTAACTTTTCAATGCAATCATTTCTTTAAAACTTATTTCAAATAAGCGATATGGCATCATCCCATGGTACAAACTTCAGTCAGTTAACTAGAAGTTAAACATCTTGATCTTACTTTCTGGCAGAAATAAGGATATTTCTTCCTGTTAATTGTACTTTCTTCGTCTTCGAATAAAAATATAGGAAAGCATTGAAAAACAGAAGACAAGACAACATCACAAACTAGTACCAAGACCTTTTTGATATGATCTGCCCACAAGTTCCGCCCTAGTGCAATTGCTTTTTCCAAGTCCTGACCATTAACAAAAAGCAAGCAGAACCAGAAAAAAAAAAGCCCAAACCAAGTATATTCTTTTGACAAAAACGCTACATTTCCACAGTAAAGAGGGCAATGATGAATTTCACAAATTATGACAAGAGTAACCCTTGACAACAAACTGATTTTATGCTAAACTGTGTATCAGCACAGATGTGATTTACATACTAATACAACAAATTGCCTGATTATATAACAATATTAAATACATACATTTCCTCCTCTAGCTGCTCTCCAAATGATAGTTACCAGAGATACATACTCTTGTGACTGTTATTCATTAGCATTCATTTAAAATGCAATCAAGCTCTTTACACATTTCCAGTATTCAATTTCCATTAACAAGAGAGATAACTGTACCAGTCAGTCTGAGGGCACTTTCATCTCCAGTCTCCCCACACTATGTGATCAGAAGAAATACGCCAGATCATAACATTTAAGGTACTTCGAATGGCCAGTTTTAGCTCCTGGAACTTCACTCCCTTCTACTTTGTGATTCATAAATGCCAACCGGACTGCAAGAATAAAGCTGCTTGAACTCTCACACTGAGACAGTGCATCTTTCCAATTTGCAACACCTTGAATTCTGTCTCTGAACTTTCTCCAGCAACTTCCATTTCTGCTGCTTATTTTTCTCACTCAAGAAATGCTACTGCACATATATCCTCAGCTATAAGTTTCCCTGAGAGCCTACTAACCCATAAAAACAGGAGTGATGAGAAAGAGAAGGGGATTCAACGTACTGTCTCAGAAGTCACCAAGTACCACACCAAGCAAGAGCACTAGATGCGGTTGCTGGCCAGAAAAGGAGGTGCAAGAAAAAAAATCCTACTTCCTGTTCGTTGTCATATGAGGAAGTGGACAAAGCAGAACACCCAAATATCTTTATAAGCATACTAGTTAATTATTTTTGAGTTGCAAAGAGAATACAATGAGATACATTTAATGGCCTACTTATTGCTACCTTTAAATAAACCTTTTTGGAAGAAAGGAGTTCAGCATTACTTAGAGACACACAGACTTTTTTTTTTTTTGGTAAAAAATTCAGCATCTGTTTCTAACTGACACCTACTCTTTCAGTTTGGCTTTTGGAGAGAGAGAGAAAGAGAGTATACTGGGATGGGTGCACACGCCCAGCCATCCCTCAAAATAATCACCTGTATCAAGGGCTCTTTTCTTAAGCCCACACTAACAGGTCTCTGTCACAGTGAGCTTTGCTACGCTGCCTTGCTTGTCCCAAAATAGTACAAGCTAACTCAGACGTAGGTATGAAAGTGAGCATGCTGTGCACTGGAAGCACAAAAATGCAATAAAAGTGAAGGCCTACACATTTGAAAATCTTACTTGGCGGATCTGGAAACAGCTGATGATGCCCAAACTTATGCTGAGATTTCAGATCAAGCTAGCAGTAATCAAAACGAGGATGCTAAATAACAACAGGAGAACCGAGCACTAGCCACAAAATACAAGAAAGTTGTAGTAGGGCAACTTAAGTGGCTCCCAAGATTATTTAAATTCCACGGAATTCAAACTCTTCCTGCAGGTTACGTAATATCTGGTCCAAAGCCTCGCTGCTGCTGAGATCTGCCACCCCCTTCCACTCATGCACAAACCCATCCTCCAAGGCTGAGGTGGCTTCCCAAGTGGCCGATTAACAGGGAGAACTTGCTCAGGATTTTAAGAACTACCCGAATCAAATTCGGAGCACAGACCAGCAGCACCACTCTACTCCTTCACAAAGGAAGAGGAGACCACTTGTGCAAGAGTGGTGGCATACCATAAAGCAGCTCGGCTTTGCAATGAAACAAGACCCAATCTAGAATTCAGCACCTGTTGTGAACAGACTTCCTGGCAAGATTTTCTTGTAAACAGCTAGCACAGTAAAAAGGGAATCCCAGATGACTGTTCTGCTCCTTTTCATACTGTGAAGACACAATTAAGAGGGAACAAAGGGGTATACAAACATTTGCCTGATTTTAGAAAAATATTTACAACCTTTGTGCTAGAAATAATTATGCCAGATAAGAATATTTATCCTAGAAATAGCTAAGATGAAAAAATGATAATAAAAACCCTCAAAATAAACCTAAACCATTCAACATCAATTAAGGTAAAAGAAAGTAAATAAATTCAGCCAATTGGTTATTTCCATACGGGTGGATTTCTTTAAATAGTAATGAAATCATTGCCAAAAAAATCCATTGTTATTAAAATAAAAAAGTTGGCTCAGCCTACCAAAATTAGATTTGTAAGTTGCTGGTCATTCCCATAATTAAATCTGTGTCACAAATTTGCAAGAAAAATGGACACTATGACTAATGCATTTACTTGCTGCACTAGTGCTGTCAGGCTGTGTAAATCATTATGCCTGCTAAAGCAGAGTAGATAAGAATTCCATACATTTTCATTAACCAACTAGGCTTTGCGTATATGTGAGAAGCTAACTCATATTCCCTGCCTAGATTTAGCTTTCATTTGGAAGACAAGGTAAATAAAAACACTAGCCTTGATTTGATGGGCCAAGTGGCTGCTCCAAAAATTATTCGAGTTTTTGAACAACATGAACCAGCTCTGTCCCCTTAGAAAGATGACCAGGTAAAATTAAAAAAAAAAAAAACCACAAACCCATACCTACTTAATTTGGACAACGAGATTAATGAGATGATGGGCACCTGGAATAGGTTCCTTCCTTCAGACTGACTTGTGTAGCCTGGACACACGCCTTATTTCATCCCAGAGGTTTGCCGTTCACAAACCCAAGGCACCAAAGAATCAGACAACACTCACATCACAAGCTGGATCTCTCATGAGTTTCCAAGCCCACGGTCTCAAGCGGAAAGGAGATTACCGAGAGGTCGAAGGAGATTAGACAAGGCTGTTTCTAGCCTAGTGCAGAGCATTTGGTGAGGACACCTTTTTCTAGACTTCAAGCTGTGTTCTTCCATGCACATGGCATTATATTGTCACTGCAAACTGAGTTGAGCTCTCAACTGAGTACGTCTCCCCTTCAGTGCAACAACAGCCTCAACGACAGGTTCCGCCTTGGTGACTTAGTGGCAAAGGACCCGAGCCACAGAGGCAAACACCACAGAACAACCATCAGCATGGCATGTTTCGTAATATCCTGCCTATTGCTCTGTGCTTTGGACGTTAACAAGCATTATTTTTCTGTTGCAGCACAACTTTTAGAAGCAGAATAGAAAAGCTTAGGAAGCACTGTGATGTCAAGAATCTCAGCAGACCTGCTCTTAACATCCCAATTTCTTTAGGTGCAAAAGTATCCTCTCCTACAAGTGGAAGCAGCTACCTCGTGCTTTCTGTCTCAGCAGACCTTAGCGTGCATTTGCACACTTTACAGTAGCAACCTTGCTGCTAACCAACCACCCAGTATTCGTAAAACGCCGTGAGATTTTATTAACACCCCATTAAGAGGAAAAACTGAACTCACTTATTATGTTCCACAATTATTGTAAACCAAACTGTTTAAACAAGGGGAGGAGATAATGATATTAACTACCCAACCCAAAGCAATCCTCTGTGGTATGATTCTAAATATTCTCTTGGCTGAAATTTATGTTAATTGAATTCATCTATCGTTACTTATTGCCAATCTAGCTACATAAAAACACTTTTCTGTAACAATTAGTTCTTTAAAACACTGTGTTTTAATTAGACCTGGGATGTTATTAAACTAAATGTAAATATGTACAGTATAATTCCTTGAATTGTTTTGCTTGTATATTTATAGGAATATGGGCTTTGGTGGAGTTTAAAAGGAATTACTTTGTGGTGGGTTGGCAGTTTTGTAAATCTCACCAGTGAAAACAACTCCAAACGCTTAATCTAAGTGTACTTCTGCTCATTGAGACATATTTGTCATTTCCACATTTTGCATATCACCATGTGTTCCTTTTCACCTGAATTAAGCTCATCTCACTATCATTCTAATATTATGCTGAGTCTCTTCCTGCAGACATTTTGTTCCATAGTTCACTATAATTTAATTTCTCAAGGACCAAAGAAAGAAAGAAAAGAAAGAGTTAAAAGCATAGCACATCCTTCAGCCCTTGTCAATCAGCTTGCTTCACACTAGGATCCAGAGGCACCAGCCCCACAGGGCACGGTCTGAGAACAGACACCACACTCTCCTCCTGGCTCGGGCAGGGTACACGCAAGCACAGCAACCCGCCCATGCACTACACACTGGAACCCAACAAAAACTGCCAATGATCAGATCCTTCCAAATTATCTCCAGGACATGTATATGGCTATGGTCACAAAAGTATGTAGCTAAATCTAAGCCTGTCCACAGACAACACACCATCAGACACTAATAAGAAAAACGTAAATATGATTTAGATCCATTATGAAGGTTAAGAAATAGGATCTTCCCTATAGCCGCCAAGCCTGCAAATCAGGCACCAACATAAACCGATGGATTTCCAGAAACACCACCAGGACCTTCCATTTTCTTCTCAGAAACAGGCCAATTATTTTCATATTTTTCAGAACAGTTTCGATTTCAAACGTGTTTTTTTTAATAACTTTTTTTAATGCTTCACCAGTTGTTCACAGAAAGCTTACAAAGTAAGTGACCACACGCTAGTGACATTCAGGGGCCACTCCAAGCCCTGCAGACCCCCAGCACTGTGAAACTGGTGAACTCTGTCTACTTGCTACAGTCCCTGCCCTGTCACTCCACCGCGTTTACAGCCACAAGGTTCATCCTACCAACTTCATAACTGAAAAGTTTAAGAGCAAAACTTTCAGTAAACATACTTGTGATTTGTTTTCTGTCATACATACCTCCTCCCTACATAACTATGATTTCAAACTACAATACCACTGTGTCTGTTTCAATACATGTGCGACCTGACAGTGGCCACTTTAATTTTATTTTTTAAAAAATAAATAACTAGAAAAAAAAATCAGCTGGTACTGTGGCTTGATTCTGGCTGATCTTTAGTACATTTGAAAGATTTTCCTGGGAATTTTTTAAACAAGAATGTTTACTGCAATGATGCTCCAATATTAAAAAGATAAATCTGAAGTTAATAAAATGTGGAATGAGATAATTATACATAAATTGAACTTTCTAATGATCAGTTCATTGAACTAAGAACAAAACCAAAATCAGGAGTATTACAAGAACACATAAATTAGCTCATCTTCGTTAATTGAGATTTCTTTGAAGAGCTACAAAGAGGTTCTAGAAATTAAAATATGTATATGTTGCTTTACTAGGATCTGGCATTGTAGTCAGATGCTCTGGGGCCTAAATTCTTATTTGAAGTCAAAAGACTTTCTCCTAATGACAGCTAAACCGAGGCCTTTGGGTATTCAAGAAACCCTCCCGAACTGAAAGCCAGGGACATCAGAGAAGCGGGAGCTCGTGCCAAGCAACAAGAGAAAATGCCACGCGCACACACAGGCTTAAAAGTTGCTCTAACACCGCGACTCCACAGTTTGAGGCAGAAAGGATTTTCTTCCCACTGGAGAAGGACATGACAGCTGACCAACAAGGAACAAGTATTTGAGAACTGGTATTTGAAAAATGTGAACAGTCATCTATACCCACAAAACCTGCATCCACCCTCCGAACTTTAACCCAGTCCCTCAAAAAAGCAGCAGCACAATGCCTAACTTCAACATGCCATGCAGCTTTCTCTCTTGCCAGTACAGCTTTACATACCTGAACTCCCAAACTCCAGCTTTTCATAACACAAATAAGCATAAAGCGGGTTATTATTTACTTTTTTATTTTTATTTCCTAATTTGAATTCTTTCATCACTCATTCATTTTATACATCATAGTCCTCCTTCTGGGGAGACAAGATTGGAATTGCAAATGCACACTTCTAAACATGCACACATTTTAGTAAAGAAGAACAAATTCAATTACTAGCTGCCTAAATAAAACAGACACAGTAGCTTGCCCACATATGAAGTAATTTGTATTTAATATTCAGTAATGTCTCTCTCAACAACATATCAATAAAAAATCTATTCTTTCTTTCTTCATAAAGATATTTTTGTAGTGTTCTTTACAGTGTCTTTTCTGAATCTTTGTAGACCAGCAGACCCAAAAACAGTTTGAGCTTTTTACAGAAACAGTTATATTTCCAGCTGGATTGATTGCTTTCCCGTATCTAGCTATCTGAGTGTGTTCCTCAGAGACACTGAGTGGCTCCACTGACAGTGAAATATGCTAAACAAATGACATGTCACTGAGTAAATTAGCATCTACTCTCTGATCAGCTGGGTCATGTTTTCTTTTCAAAATCCATGGCCTCTTGATAGAAAATAATGAGTATTCGATGGGCCTTATTAGAAAAATCAATATATTGATGCCCATGTCTGAAACATCTGCATAATAACAGATTCTGTTAACCCATTAAGGAGAAAATTAAGATGTGTTTACACATTATTAATTTACCATGAGCAGAGACAATTTATTCACTACTTTTCTCAAGAGTTTAACAAAAAGAAGAAATTGTAAAATATGTATTTAATGGCATGGTGAAATAAACTGAAAGACGATTCCAATTTTTGCCAGCTAAATGGCACGATTCCACTAACACTAATGTGAAAAATACAAACACACCAATGACACTGATAAAAATAAGACTATTAGAGAACTTGCTATAAATACTGCATTACTTACCAAAAAACTTCCAAATGCAGAATTAAATATAGCAGCTGCCTGAAGAGAGAAAAAGATAAATATCACCAATGGTAAAACAGCTATAGTGCAAGAATAAAATGTTATTCCCCCATCCAACAAGCTATTAGATCCTCCAAATAGACACATACGCACAGACCATTAGGCAGTTAGCCACTGGTTAAAAAATTGCCAGTGGCCTGTAACTTATGAAGACTGATAGGTTCTAGCTTATGCATTCATAAATAATGTGCTGAAACGGACAAAAGCAGGAGGAGAAGAAAATCCTTGCCGGTTAGACTTAAGAGGAATATCCACAAGAACTGGGAATATTACACAGAAGCTTGGTCTCGCTGCTTTTTTGCTCTAATTTGCCTGGAATATTTTTTTACATATTGACCTATTAATTAAAACAAATATAGTCTTATTTAACTACAACACTGTGTTTTCATAGACTTTCAACAATTTTAAATGGTATATTAATCAGGCAAGCAAGCTAATTCAACTGTTCATCATAATCAAGTATTGACAAGTTCAGAAGTTTCTGTAGTTTGTCCAACACATCTAAAATAGGAACAAAAAAGCCCAACAGAAAAACCAAACCACACCAACCCCACTTCTGAGGCCAAAATGTCTAATCATTATTCTCATATTTTAAACGACTGTGGAGCCAAAAGTAAACAATTTTGATAATGACTTTAGAAGTCTTTGTGCTTACCTAAATATCCAGGAAATATAAGGTAGCAGTATTATTTCTTAACATTAACTCATTAAATTCCAGGAAGTTAAAACTCGCCTCTTGAATAGCTTTCCCCAGTTACCAAGAAAGAACAGAAACTCTTGTAAGGCAGCCAGTATGATGACGAAAAGCCACAGAGCAACGGTAGGAAGAAAGGGAAGAGGGAAATCTACCGTCCACGTGAAGAATTAGAGCAGAGTCAAATTAATCACCCTGGACACTTCCAGCCACAAATTGATAACAAGTGGATGCGAGCGAGTTCAGCAAGTTTGAATAAAGTCCAAAATCAGGGTAGGAGCTGTAGCTGAACCTGCCTTCTGCTCCATAAGAGGATGCAATGAAAATGAATGGGTAATGAGATCCTTGGCTCTAGAGAGCTTAGCATTCTTATTCAAGTTCATAATTAATTCAAAGCTTTGATAATTTCATTAGATTCCTCCTCTGCTGGCCCTATCAATAAAAGATGGCACTGGACCACAGCTCCTCAGCGGCCCAAACACAAAAACAAATGCAGACTGGGAAACCTTTGCTGACTTGCTTACTAACAGGGACAATGGCATATGGCACTGCATGTGGCGGAGGGAGCAGCTGAACACATACAGCTAAATAAAACATTATAGTTGACAGTTGTAAACTACAGCAACATATTTTAACACCTTTTCCTCATCAGCATTCCGTTTTTGAACCTAAAAAAAAAAAGAGGCACAAGTCCAAGCAGCTCCTCTTGCCAGAGATCACAGCTGAAAACAAGGGTGAGTACTACCTAAAACAATTCTTCAACAAGTGCGAGTTAAATGAGGATTTCCTACTTGTATTTGAAGCTTTACAGCTGGTACTTTCACACGGAAAGACCCATGCACACAAACCTACTGCAAGAGATCACTTGCAACAGAAGATACGTCCTTTCAGGTATCTTTTGTTAATACATCCCTCTTAACGTTCCTATTATCATTATACTAAGAACAGATCAGGTTTATCAAGTCTCTTTGGTATTTGTTGCACATGTGCCATTCTTTTACACAGACAGATTATGTTTGACCACTTCAATCCGAAAAAAATGCTGAAAGGTCCCTTTTGTTACATCCTGCCTCTGAATCCATCAAGGAGGATCTAGATTTCATTTTTTCAAGTACATGTGAAGATCTCTTCCGTGCAAAACAGTCTTTGCTATACAAAACAGTGTTAAGAAAACAAAACTGTTAAGGTCTGAAAGACAGAAGCATCTGGGCTCCACTCCTGAACCAGAAGGCTGGGAGGAAACTAACGGTCCCCTCCTCCCCACACAGACTTTGTGTGCAGAGTGACAGCTACGTTTCTGTCTGCTACAAAGAACCCTATCGCTCATCCTCTTCAGGAAAGCCGGTGAGGTCCACATAACATGGATAAAGAGCATAAAAAGTAGCCTTTCCCCCCACTAGCATGCTACACATAGCTCCATGTCTCAAAAATATCCAGTCCCACCAGAAGCTGGGTTCAGGCCAGGCTCCTCCTACAGTGGAGGTGAGCCTGCCAGACCGTCTCTGCTGATGCAAGAGAAATAACTTCAGTGTGAGACAGCCCTCAACAGTTCTCCTGGGCATTTCAACAACGCCCAAAGGACAAAGCAGGAGCTGGCAAAGGCACTGTACATCTAGTTTGAGCCACATCAGTGGCTGCAAATGCTGATTTGAGGGTCACCTAGAGACATTAAATTTTTTTACTTAAAAATATGCTGCAATCCCATTTCCAGGAAAAATTCTGTACCTGGAAAAGTGGTAAGGAGAGATACTAGGTCTTTCTGGTGGTATGTATTTTGGCCATCAACAAACTTCTTTCCTTTCTTCCTCCCTGTCCCACCAGGAATATTTTGGGAGGTTTTTTATGTTCTCAAGCATATAGCAGGTACTAAGACAACAATCTTGGACAAATTTTATGCTTCAGGTGTTCAACCAGTCACACGCAAAAGTCATAACTCACAACTGGCCCAAGGGCATGCTAGTTTGCGATTTTTAGTTCCCCTTCTCTGAAGTATCAGAAATCACAGAATCCCAGAATGCTAGAGATTGGAAGGGACCTCGGAAAGATCATCTAGTCCAATCCCCCTGCCGGAGCAGGAACACCTAGATCAGATCGCACAGGAACGCATCCAGGCGGGCTTTGAATGTCTCCAGAGAAGGAGACTCCACACCCTCTCCGGGCAGCCTGTTCCAGTGCTCTGTCTCCCTCACTGGTAAGAAGCTTTTTCTCATATTCAAGTGGAACCTCCTATGTTCCAGCTTGAACCCATTGCCCCTTGTCCTATCACTGGATGTCACAGAGAAGAGCCTGGCTCCATCCTCCTGACACTCACCCTTCACATATTTATAAACGTTAATAAGGTCAATAGTCCATAGCAGACAATTAAGTGCTCGCTACAGGCAAAAGAGGAAAAAAAAATAATCAGGGAGACCACAAATTAAGCTACAATCATTCAGATTATTTGCCTCAGTGAGGGAGGACTTACACATGCCGATTACAGTATTTGCACTTTTCTTTACAAACATTCTTCCTGCAGAATAAACTTAGAAGTAATTTCTTCCTCATACCCACAAACCTGGGGCTTATATCTGTGATTCAGGTTCAACTTAAACACACTGGTAGCAAACTGAATCCACTGCTCCAATTTGTAACTGAATGTACCTACTAGCATGACCCTGTAGAATTTAAACACTCTGTGCTTCCAACTCCCTTCTATCTAGAGGGATAATATTGCCTACATACCTCACAGGGCATTGTCAAAATTAATTCACTGCTTAAAAAGCAATCTGAGATCCTTAGAGAGATGATAGAAATAAACATTAGTGCTGACACATGATATAGCCAGTCTCTTCATTTTCTATTTGAAACATTTATTAGTCACTATTATTGTATAAGTTTTTCTAGTGTTTGCTCCTTTTGTGCTTCAACAGATATTAGACTATCTGCAGTCAGCTTAAATGAAACAATAAAGCATGGAAACATTTAGATGTCCTTGTAATACTACAAGTTCAGATTTGCCTGTGTTTGCAAACCGCTCATTGCACTTACCATCAATATGAGAGGAGAGTTCTCTATAAAACCAATGGTAAGATCCTTTCAAAAGGCAGATGCATAGCCACATACTGAAACGCAAGGACAGACCACATTCAAAAGCAGCAGTAGTAACAACCAGACCGATTATTCTATTTTACATCAACTCAGAGACAACAAACACCAAAAGCCACTGCCAGTACTCCTAAAAGGACTAGTACACAAGAGCATGTACACCTCTTGAGTTTAAAATAGTACACACTAGCTTCAATAAGCAACAAATTTACTTAATATTAAGCAGGTACAATTTCAGTCAACTCTGTACAGCACTGGGCTTGAGGGAACTCTCTCGCCGGTCTGCATTTCCAGGGAGGGTCAGCTGGCCTGTAGCACTTCCAAGTGAGAAGTAACCAGCCCACCTCTGAAGGAAACCCATCTGGCAGTACTTGGCAGAAACCCTCCTCTTCCCATACCTGAGCCTAGTGCAAAGCTTCAGCCCTTCATCTGCCACCTCACCCTGGAACATACGTACAGAAAACACTGCTAAGATTTGTAACAGCGAGAGGAACAAGATCCAGGACAGTCCTCATAGCAACAAAGATTAATAACAGACAGAAGAAAAAGGCAAAGCCACAGCCAGGAGGCTGAGCCCTTCCCCACAGGTGGGTACTCAAACGGAGTAGCAAGTACATGCAGCATTCCAGTGCATGTGACTGGGCAGCAAATCAAACAAGCACGCTGAGATTTCAATAGAATTAAATACAGAATACATCCTGAACTCTGTCCTATTTCCTTTTATTTTGGTATCACACCAAACTATCTTGGAATTTACTAGAGTAGATATCTTTTGATAATAATGTAGCAGGACTACATTAAAAATAAGAAGAAAAGACACATTGGCAACATTTGGAACACCTGGGTCAAAACCCAACATTTCACCATTATCAGCAAGAGTCACACGAAATGGCTATGCACATCTCAACTGGAACTACAATTTCCTTTATTGCAGAGCCACAGAGAAGTAATGGTGCCTTATAACTTCACATGTGGACCACACAAGTAGTAAAAGGCTTTTTCGCCAATATGTATATATTTTTTTAACACTAAACATTTGACTCTGGAGTGTCATTTGGCAGCCTTCAGGGCAGTAACCTTCCTAACTGTACTTACTGCTAAGCTTGCACAGGACCTGCGTCCCCCAGGCACCCCGCAGCTGAGAGAGCACATGCCATGCACCCCAGGTCCTGTTTGGCCCCAAGCCGTCCCCGCTCTGCGGAAAGAGCGTTCCAAGGCCAAGGCTGCAGATGCAGAGCAATGAAACTAAACGGCCTCCCAACGTCTCAGAGGGAAGCAGTCTGGGCATCACACAAAGCCAGTCTGTGTACGCCTGCAATTACCTGAGGTTAAAACCTTATCTTTGTCAAACATGCACTGGTGGGATATACTGCTCAAGTACCAGGCATAAGGCTAAATATCCTGTTTAACACACACGGCACAACGAAGAAGAGAGAAAGGCCTAGAAGAGTAGAAAAGATCCAGAGAAAGATGAGGACTCTATCAGTACTACTGCAGAATTACACAGTAGAGGGCAGAGAACACAATGTGGTAGTATAACATTTTATAACATCCGTGCTATTAATGCAAAATTTAATAGATCCACATCTCCTATCTGACAGGAGGAAAAAAAAAAAAAAAAAAAAAAGAAGAGGGGAAAAAAAACCCAAGACTGATGACAAAAGTGATGGAAATGGTTTGACCAAACAGGACAGAAAAGGAAATTTTTTCTACCCAAAATGATCAATGCCATTTAAGAAGATGGAGGAGGAAGGCAGGATGTCAGAAGTAGCTTGAAAGAGTTGGCAGAGTTCCTTTAAACAACTCCTTCAATGTCCTATTTAAAAATAAAATCTCACGCGAGTGTTACTGCAGCTCATGTCTTAACTGCTGTTTCCATTAATGTTACAGCTCTGTAGAAAGCTATTTGCCACAGCACTGTTACTGCAAACAGAATATAAATATGCCTAATAAGGTTTAATCTGTGCTGCTGTTCATAACTATTCATCTGAGTTCAGATGGGAAAAATATATATATATTCAAGTTCCTGGTTTTGAGCACTAAATTGAATCAGGTGTCCTCTTCTCTTAAGAAAATTAAGTTGCTTTTGTGCAAGAGTGTTTTAATGAGAACAGAGCCTGCCGACATTGATAAATGGGAATGACACCAGGGAGAGCATGTAAGCAGGACAATATGTGCATGTTACAGTCTTACAGGCTATTTTTCACTGACTATCCTGAATGACTTCGCTGTTTCTTAAGGGGCCTATTAATCTCAAATTTAGTTATTACACAACGTTTATTTGAACATATATTCTGTGGATGATGACAGTTAATAAAGGAAATCTTTTACAAGCTGTATTTTTACATATTGTTCCAACTGCAGCTCCTAGTCATTCTACGGTATTGATGGAATAACCTAGTTATGATGCAGCTTCAAAAAAGGCACATATATTCAGATTCTTTTCTAAGCATATGGGGACTCTTAAATAACAGTTAAAATGCATATAAAAATCCTGCTACAGCATGGCAAAAATAAAAGAGGTAAGCACCTGCCTTTTTGACACTCCATCATCATCTCTGAGAAACAAACAGGGCCTAGATTTGACCCTTGGAGATGTACATATACTCCATACTGAATTCAACAGAAGTTGTAGTTTGCATCTTGCACCTGAGTTTGGCCCCAAGTATTGTGTACATGATGGTGCACCTCAACAGTGCTATTTCATAAAAAAAAAAAAGAGAACAAACAAAAAAGTCCACCACACAAATAAAAGAAAAAAAAATCAAAAAATCAGACTTTGATGATAACTAAATTTTGAGTCCACTGATGCTCAAAAAGTCTCTTAAAAAATACTAAATTACTAGAATTTTTTTAGTGGAGCAGAACTGTACACACCGCCTTATCCTTTTTTTAAAAAAGAAAACAAAACACAAAAAAATCCACCACAAAACCCCACACAACACCAAAGAAAAACCACACACCACACCCACCAACACAAGAAACCCCAGAACAGCAACAGAAAAACCCACCAAGACACAGAGAGGATTATGATTTATCTACTGCCAAGTTCCCTGTGGAACAACAAAATTTGTTGACTGTGAAAAAGGTATCGCCTAATCCCCAACCTGCCTCTAGAGCTGTGCTGACAATATGAAAACATTTCTTTATTTCACCAACATTCAATAACCATCAGTTTCATGGAAATGATGCTGAAAAGGCACCAGAAAATGAGAACAGAAGAATCAATATGCTGTGTGTTCACATTCCAGTGGGGGAACATCATCCAGAGAATAGCTTTAAAAGACCTTGCTGAGCTGTGGTCCAAAGCAGGGCACGCTGCAGATTTGTTTCGGGGTGGCAGAGGCTGCCATCACCCGAGTACGAGTTTGTGCTGCTTCAGCCAGGCTCCGCACTCCGTCACTAGCAGCACACGGAAACAAGCTGGGAGCTCTGCTGGCAGAGAGTTATTGCCTCCTACCTCCTACCAGCCAAGTTCTTTCTGTTGAAAATCAGTCTTTCACTCCCCCATTGTTGTAGCTCCTCATAACCATCACAGCCTGTTGGTAATAATATTTACAAACACAAAGCCATCCATCAAAAGGATGTCAAAACTAGGCCTTTTAGACACACTTATTTACTGTATTTGGTGCTCTCCACTGAAGGATTTCTCTCTTTCACCAACAGTTTAGCGATACTGAGAGAAAGAAAACTATCCCCCTTTCTTTCCTTTCATCAGAAATGGTAACTCCTCTCTGCTGCGAGAAACTGGCATGACTCAGGGGAGCTGGAGGGGGCAGCAGGGTATTGCTCATTCAGAGCCAGGAGGAGACGAAGACTGAAAACCAAGAAAGTATATATATTGAAGGCTTTTTTCCAGACAGTAAAACCAGAATGCAAACATTTGTTAACAATTCAAATAGCAAACATTAAGCATTCACATTTCCAGAATGTTTATGTGGCAGTCTGCAAATTTCCACCAACACTATCATACAGCCTAGTAACAGAAGCTCCATGGTGAGCAAAGGTTGGGAAGCAACACTGCCCTGTATGGCTAGATCACTTTACTTCAGACTACCTGTATCACCAAGCACTGAATGAAAGCAAAAGCCTTCGCCATCAGGATCAGAAAGATCCCACGAAGGAAGCCAGGAAGGAGGAACCTCTGTCGCGAATTGGAATGTCCATCTCCACGTGGAAAGAACCAAGACTTGGTCTCCTCAGGTACAGAGGAAACAAGATGCTTCATGAGACAGTGCACTGTGCCTGACCAGCCAAGGCTACCAGCGCAGTTTCTCTGCTTTCTCCTAATGCCACAGACCCACCCATATCAGCCACCTACATAGCAGGAAAAGAGGCCCTATCCAGAAACACAAATGTGGGCAACACACACCTTTTGTAACCTCACGTCTGTCCCTTCAGGGTGCCACGGCAAAGAGAGATTTCCTCCTTTTACAACCATTTGACAATGAGAAGGGTTGTCAGCAGAGACAGCCACCAATACTCTCACCTCATCCTAGTGTGAGACAGTCCTCGATCAGCCATACCCCAAGCCCAGCAGTGCCCTGAAGCTGTGGCTTAACCTTCCTGTCCTGCCATCAGCTGCACTACGAAACACAAAATCATACTCACAAGACACAGTGCCTTCCAGTGTCGGTTCCTGCGTCACGCACCCCAGTGGGGCACTAACCTGAACAGCTACAGTGGACTTTTGAACACCAGCATGAATAAACAGAGGCAGTTTCTCCTCTTCTCTACTTAAAAATTGTAAATGTAAATATTAAGATTACTGCCCAGTGCCAGTGTAAACATTCAAGCAAGCAGTGATTTAAAGCTGACAAACTCGTAACAACACGTGCTTTCTCATACTGAGTACGTACGTGCATAACTATCCGCAAACTCCATGCTCCAGCAGCTGACCCACTCATCCACAAACTTCATACAGCTCTGCCATGCCAGAAAGCTCTGGGTTCCTGGGCAAACACATAGCCAAACTTTTTTTATGTATTTTTCCCTAAACAGGAAGCTCATTTCCATAATTTTCCTATACACCGAGCAATAGAGGTTAACTTCCCCCTTCTACCTATGCACTGTAAAGTACAAGCCTTAGCAGCCACACATTTGACCTCTGAAACAGACCATGCTACACAATCAGAGGGCAAAAAGGAAAAAATTTAACTAGTCACTCATGCTTTGGTACAAAGATTACCTACAAATCTTATGTACATCATGTATTTGTTAGTGACTCAAGGCTTATAACCTTAGCAGTGAAGACTAACTCTTGCACCAGAACAAATGGACTGCTGAACAATGATTTAATAAAGGAGGCTCAGCTGAACAGCAGCATACAAGTAACTCTGCCAACTTGATCCTCTCTTATGGTCAAACATTTCATAACTGTAACTGACTTTCTCTCAAAAAAAAAAAAAAAAATTTCCTGTAGCAGGTATCCTCGAAAGGATACAGAGCAATAACAACCTCCCAAACATACTTTTATTTAAGTTCACATTTTCTGAGATCTTAAGCTGTGATAAAAACACTTAAAGGTCTTGTCCCCTGATTCTCCTGGAGACACATCATCCATAACATGATTAGAGGTCTAGTTAAACAATGCATCCCACAACTCCAAAGAGTATTACTTCCCTGCTGAAGTGAAATGAAAGCACAAGGCCACTTTTTAAAAGGTGCCCTTTGCATTAACTGTAAGGCTGTGCCTGCACCAGTATTCTTCTATAAATAACCCACTGTCATATTGCTTTCTGGGCAGTTAGTAGCAGAAGCAGACATTTTAACTGCTATGCCATCCAAACCAGCTCAGAACGGCATTGTTATTAGAGTCCTTGTCACTACTACCACTGAGAACAGCTTCACTATTAGCAGTGCAACGTCATCATGGAAAATAAAACACTAGTGTAAGGAAGGCCACAGTATGGGGAGGCTGGCTGAAGTACCAGCTTTGTAAAACAAAAGGTAAAGTGGCCCACTGCACAGATCCCTGAACCCCAGTCTCTGGAGCTCGAGTCAGAATGTGTCACAGGTCACAGTGAAAAGGCACGGAGATTTTAATCTCATCAACAAATGTCTGTCCGTATCTTAAAGTAGTACAGTTACTCCCCCTCCCAACCTCTCCCCAGCCCAAAGGTTAGGCTTTACTGTAAACCAGTATTGTACCGTACTGGAAGTTCCCCTTTTATGAGCCCAAAGCTCAGTACACTGCAATATTGTGGCAGACGTAGGGAGAGAAGGAAAAGAAAAGTAGCATACAGTAAGGAAGGAACCAGCACTGTAGCCACCGCCTGCAGGTAAAAGGGGAACGATCTTGACACACGCCACTGCATTCTTTTAAATGCTGCTCAGATACTTCTGTCGTGTAAATTAACAATTCATATAACTAGGGTGAGAAAGTTCATAAATGTGCATCTTTACATATTACAAACCCCGCAAATTTGCCCAAGGAGTTCAGCAATGGATCAGTAACAACTGAAGCTCCCAATTTGTTTTCAAAGAAAAAAGCTAACTGCAGCATTGGTATTTACCACCACCCTCCTTTTGAAGCATGTCCAAAACATCTTTAAATTCTAATCAGTTACCTGCCCCTATTTTCCAAGAGACCTACTGTACTCTCTAATCCAAAGGTGGTGGAGGGGGAGCTAGCTTTTGTTAAAGTGCAAGGACCAGTACTCAAATACCAGTCAAGACTAGGTCAGCAGCTCGATTTCACAACTACTTGGCTAGCAGTACGAGTACATCATGAACGATAAAAATGCTGAAACAGTTCTTTGGCATTTTCATTCATATGTATATATACCTATTACATGAACATACATATAAAATATATAGTGACTTAACAAAATTAAAGATTTTTTATTACTTTCTTAAGGTAATTTAATTTCTTCTCTGAGGGGATAGAATACTCTATAACCACTACTCCTCTGAAGAGAAAGTGGAGAGAAAACATCAAAACCTATGGGTTTCACGTACAGAATTCTACTCACGTGCTGTGGAGAGCAGAGGCTCACCAAGAGCTGTGCTGGGCTCAAGCCTAAGAAATGCACAAGGTCGTTTTACTGCAAAGGGTCAGAAACTTGCTGTCTGCATTGAACATGCTCTTTGCGGCAGCATCCACTCATTCACTGAGCTTCTACACTTTCCATTTACATCCTGAGTTGGCTGAAAACTGGAATATCCAGCACTAGGGATATTCCAGTATTTAAACATTCGCTTTAAGCCCAAATTCCCCCCCCCCCCCCCATCTAGAATCACCACTTCTCATACAGTGATTGCATTTTTTTCCTTTTAACTATTTAATTTTGGTATTTTGCTGCTTCCAGCTGAATTGCTCTGGTGCCTCGTGAAAGATGGCCTCTGTCCGTGTTTGTCTCTGAACAAAGCTGTTCAGCTGGCCCACAATGCAGCACTGTTATTAAATTCTTATGATACACTGAAGCTACAGCCAGGGAGACTGGTTTATCAAGAGAAATGAAAGCATGGAGCACCTAAGCTACAGCAAAAATGTGGAAGATGCCAAATGATCTGTTTGCAAAACTGACTCAGGTTAACGTGACCTCAAAACAAAATATTTACATACAGATTTTCCTGAAAGAAAGTGGAAACATTTCCACAAAGTCTAAATTGCATGCACAGGGGGAACAAAAAAAGAATGGAAAAGTTCCCAGTTCAACCTGGTTTGCAGCCCATCTTCCCTATTTCTAACACAGCCACTAAAGAACCAGGTGCACATACAATATGAAAGAAAAATTAAAAAGCAACTATTGGAAAACAGTCCTTCAGTTGGAAAGCACTTCTTTCCTAACGTTGTCTATTTTTCAGCATGTTGTGGTTAAAACTATCTTCTCACCTTACTGATAAACTGTAGAGACAAGGCCAATGCACTGACTCACCCACAAAGACCTCCAAGGAGAACTTGATAAAGAAATCAATAATTTTGTGCTAAGTACGAAGGCTCCAGCAGAACACCGCTACTGCTATACCTGTTCTGTGAGGTTATTCATCATTGGCACCCAATGTGGCAAAGGGCACGGATGCAAAATTGTCGTGCCATTTAAGCCCAGAACATCCTCTATCTACACAGTCAGATCAAACTAAGTTTGCAGAAGCAACCTAGTTCCAGACTCCTTTTCCACCTTAAAGTATTCCAGTAACATAAGACACCCTATGATACCTAAGCGGACAAGACTGCCTAGGAAGGACGTTCATGACTGCCAGGTCCCAAGAGTGAGAGCCGCCAACTTTCCTGCACAGCAGGAGGTCCAAATTCCACCACAGACTCACCTTCTTAATAGCAATGCAGGATAGCAATAAATGTGAGCACAAAACTAAGGAACAGAACTGGGATATGCTAACAAACATGGGAAGAGCACAAAAAGTCACCTGATACACGAGAAGCAATCAGAAATCCCATCTTACACAAACAACAAGTACCAGATGTACAAGGAAAGCACCTCACTTATCACACAACTTCACATCTGGCACATTAGCTGTACTTCATAAAAACAGTCGAAAAAGTTTAATTTAGGTTAATAACTATTTCTTTGAGTAGTCTATGATCAGCACCTTGGGGGTAAACTAGACAAATCAGGATGCTAGAAATCATATCTGGCTGGTTTTTTGAGTCAAGTTTTGCCACTAACAGAAGCTCGATAAGAGATAGACTGTGTAGCAGGCCATACCATCATCATCAAAAGGGGAAAAAATAAATAAATCTGTTTACAGAACAGATTTTCATCTCTCTCACATACATTCATTCTAAAACTGAGTCACTGTTTAGTCAATTCAATTGCAGAAAAGACCTTGGAAAAATGCCACAACATAGTCATCATCTCACTGAATCACAGTTCAATTTACTCTCACTCCATAACAAATGTATTTCTTTAATCTGTATCTATCTCCTTCTCTTGTGGAAGTATCAACAAAATTCAGAGTGATACACTTATCTACAATATATAAAACAATCATATCGCCGCCATAAGCTGCAGTGTAGCAATACAGTGGCAGAGCATGAAACAGTAATCCAAGTCCTGAAAAATACACCACTGTCAGCACTGTACACTGGTACCAGGGTATTACAGCACCTCGGTTTACAATAAATCACCCTAAGTGCCTGCTTTGGTAAGCACTTCGAATCCACCCTACACCAGCACGAGGAGGGGTAATGCACAAAGAAACAAATCAGGAAACGGGGCTTGCAAATAACAATTCAATTAGCAGATTTACATTACTCATTTCCTAATGAACTTCCTGCCCGCACCTCCGCGCAAACCCTCCTGCAGCCTTCCCCCGCCATTGACATATCCGCGCAGGCCTGCTCTTTCTTCTGGCGAGCCCCTTTGCCCTTTCAATCATGAAGTATATTACTCCACTGTCAGAGCAAAGCAGTTCCTAACAACAGGGAGCCCAGCTGGGATAGGAAGAGGGCAGCAGGCTCAGGAATTAACATAATAATCCAACTGTGCTCCCCCAGGCCCTCAGGGCAGACAGCATATTAGGTAGGCCTCCTGCGCTGGCCCTGGTGGAAGCCTCCGGATCACCTGCCCATCAACCTGTGGCAGTGGCCCCCGCCTGCCAAACCCCAGTGCCCAATTACCTTCCCACAAAAGACACAAATCCTTTTTTTCCTCATCTGCTTAACGTACCTGCTGCACGTCCTTATTTACAATTCGAACGCACCTTTCTGCATCATCTCCAGCAGACCCGCTCCTTGCGTTTTAACTTTGGGAAGGTCTAGGGGGTTTTAACGGGACCTGCTGCTGCTGCCGCCAGCAGGAACCAGACCTCGACACGAAATTTCAAACACACAGCACTGCTCTGCAGATGTAACTTTCAGCCCCACCTATTCTCTGCATTTCTCCCTGAAAGAAAGAGATGGAAAAAACAAAACGGCAGGCGCACGCCTTTGTTGTTTCTCTGCCGTGCCACGCAAGGGAACCAGCGCAGGGTTGGCTTGTTCATTCCTTCCAGGGTTGGCCACACTGGAGGATTGTTAGCACCAAAGCTATTCTAGTGTCTTTGGTACAAGGTCTGCCACCATGCAGGACACAGCTACTGATTACAGAATAAAGCCATGACAAGGTTCCAGCTGTACAAACATTCATGGGAGACATTTCCAAGAATCACCATATAATGTTGATTTCAGCTGCAAGACCCAGGAAACCATCCAATTTAAACGTGGCTTATAATAGTACTACTCTTCCCAAGTAACGTTTCTTAATATCTAAGAAATAGATACTGTTTCCTGAATTTCAAACGCTCTGGGTAGCAAGCTATAACTCAGAACAGTGATTTGCATGTCCCCTCTATTAAGCCCTTTATATAAAGAAAACGTTTATATTTATTATGCATTGTATTTCAATGCGGTTCTCTTACAAACCCTTTTATTTACAGTATATATCCTGCTTGTACAGAGTACAAGCTCAAGTACTTAATAAGAAGAAAAATAAATACACTTACCAGCTGATGATACTATGTTGTTCATGTTATACAAGACAATCTCCAAGACTACTAGCAAAAAAAGACTTGGGTTCTAATATAACTTAATTTCATTAAGAAATACATATTCTCTAATTCCCCTTAACAATGGAAGGCACAACAGAAATGTAATACAGTCTTATTAAAATCATGTTTTGTCAACCGTGCAAAGCCAGATTTACTTGATCACTTGTGAAGCAAAATTCCCCTAACCTCATTAATTTTCATTTATCTAGCCCTCCCAAAGAAGGAGATATTCAGAAACAATTTCATATTTTATTTTAAATGCTTGGTTGCTATATTATCAGTACAAAGAAGCGTAATGCACAGTAATCCACGTCACAATAGTCTGTCAGAAAAAGACCATGCAAAATAATGCCAGCTGTATAATTTAAATATTTTAGAAACCAATCGTTACAGAAGTTCTGCCTGCTACTACTCCTCGACTACATCATGGTAACAATCACGAAAATCATTACAGGTTTTTTTTTTTTAATTGCTTAGAAACAATTAATTTTCACAACATAGACATTCTCTTCTGCTGCCACAGCCATGATAACTTGTTAGCAGCATGCCCCTCTGAACTGGGAAGGGAGGCACAGCTAAAAAATAACTCTTTGCCTTGAATTTATTCTAGGTCACGAGGGTCACCGACAAAACCCTAGGATAACCTAGGGGTTTGCAAAATATTTTAATATAGTCAAGAGTCTTCCTACACAGCCACAAGCTCACATCCCCACTATGACTTGATTTAGACTTTTAGAACCTGCAATTTAGAGACTAAAAGCTTTGTCAACTCTGGTGATCCACCCATCCATCCATCTCCTTTGCCCCACAAAGCAATTACCACGACATTGGTGACGTAAAACTGAATAGCACTTGGAACGTTAACTACAGCTTTTCTCCTTAAACACCTCTAGCTATAAATGACATTGGTTTTCCATAAACCAGGAAAAGGAGATGACATTTTTAATTACAAGAGATAAGAAAAATCCCTTGAGCATTCGTTGTTTTCTAGAGGCTTATTCTAATTAATTTCCTCCTTTCTCAAAATTCTAGGTCAAAAACTCCACAAACTAAAGTAACGGTAAGTTGCACCAGACATGCTAGAAAACCAGAAATTCAACAGCAAGAATTGCCTACCAAGAATTTGAGTGTAATCAAGCAAGGAAGTAGCTTTTGCTGTTGATGGTGAATGCTTCATGCTTACAGACACACTGCCAGTGGACGACAACGGAAAGCTGCAATGTTAGTTGCAGTCATCATTCTTCTTACAAACTCAAGTGTTGTGAAGGGAACACATGAACGGAAATAAACTTGTAAAGGGAAATACAGATTTTTTTTTTTTAGATTCTTTCTTTAGATCAGACTGATGTATCAATTAAATCAGTAAGACTTTTTTTTTTAAATTTTATTTTACACAACCCAAGATCAGAACACTGCAACAGCTCAGATAAGTAAAAGGGAAGCTGTAGATTAAGCTTCTGACAGAGGATGTGCTCGGGCTGTGACGGGTTGTTTAAAACAGTGAACATTCCTGAAATTACTAAATTAGACAAGTTGCAATATGGAGGAAAATCTATACATACTGTTTAAAGTAGAATTCATATGCCAACATAGCCATAAAAAACCCCCATAGCTCCTGGAAGTGACAAACCATTAAGTCCATGCTGACAATGCATTCTCATTTCCTTCACAACTTATCCTTCAATTCAACCACAATTTTCTTCTCATTTGCAAGAGTCACTCTTTCTGACTACTTGTACAGCCCCTGCTCTTTGATAACATAGTTCCTGTGGTTTTCTTCTTAAACACCAGAGAGGAGTACATTAATGCAACAGACAACTGTTTTCTTCTGTACACAGCTGTGCCCACGAACAAATACCACCTCGTAAACCAAAGATGCCCATCAACACTACCTGGAGAACACTGCTCCCACAGACTTGTAGGGGACAGTCTCTTTAGTTCCTCTGGTTTTCCTCTACAAAAGTTATTTCAAATTCATGAAGACTCTTATACTGGAAGTACTCTGAATTAAGCAGTATTAATTCATGTGCAATATAACACCTTAATGTACTCAAATTTTTGTGGCTTATATAAGGCATTCACACCTACTTCTGAGTCTATTCAAGCACCTAAACTGGTCTAAAGTCTATTTTTCCTTAAATCCAAATAAAGTATTATTTTATAGGTCCTTAAGACACTTGGTACAGAACAGAAATGTGTTAAATGAACAAGAAACTGAGCAACCAAGCTCATTGCAGAAGATATCAATAACTTCACCAGTTCTAAACTCCAACTACTAGTTTAATAAACACCAGCACCTCATACCTTCATCCCTCAATGTAAAAAGTAGCTGTCATTTGCCAGTGAGTAGTTCTGCAGTGCTTTTCTTTGCTTCCGTACTGCATTTGAATCTCCCGCATCACCTCAGATCCAGACACTTTTTTACCTTAGCAGGAGAGGCGGCACTAGTGATGACAATTCATATATGAGTTTTACCCACCTGAAAACAAAGAGGGAGATGGCAATGCTTCTACTTCTACACACTAAATCCAGCATTTACTATGTCATGTTTCCACTTGCCCACAGAAGCTGTGGCATGGTTTCCAAGAACCAGGTAACAAAAGAGAAAGAGGTGAAGCGCATTCTGTCTCAGGTACGTTGCAAATCCATTTAGTAGTGCTCTCCCAAAACCTCAGCTACGGATTCAGCACCTTGCTGCCCACATGAGGTAATAGGAAAGGAGGTCACACTGGCCACTGCAGATGCTTGCATTTTACCTACTCCAATTCCAACTGGGACCTTCAACAGAGCAGTGCAGACAATCAAAACTGCTGCAATGCCTCCCAAAGGGACAATTGAGAAGAAAAAATAAAACCCAACCCACAAGGGTTGTGCAAAACAGAATCCCAGTGTTATGAAGAGCCGATCTCTTTATTGAGGATAGCCAGACAAAACCTTTTGAGCATGTGGCTCCCAAGAAGTTACAGGGAGGCCCCTGTGCCTGGATTACAGCACAAGAATGGCAACAAATGATCCAAAACCTGCAGTGCCAACATCCATAAGGAAACAGCCGTTTCCCGCCTGTGAACCACTCCTACAGCTCCCCCTTCCCTTGCACCTCTGAGAAGCACAATACCCGTCTCTATCCTGGGAGGATTTTAATGAGGTTCATAATATTAGTAAGATGATCAGCTACACCTGCTGACAGCCATAGAGCCTAAAAGGTTAAATAACCCTGCATCACCACAAAACTTTGCCCTCATATTTCTTTAGATGCTGTTTTTTTTTAAACGCCGCTTTGGGTACAGAGCAAGACGGATGAGGTATGCAACTGAAAAGGAGTGGGGAGAACAGAGCAGCCGTGGCAGTGATGGAAGATGCAGACAGCAGGGATACCTGTGTCGAAAGTTAAGATGTAAAAACAAAATACACTTTCAGGCAGGTCAGCTTTTGGGATTTCTTGCTCAAGTAACATGTTTTGAAGAGAGACTGTCAAGACCGAAACAAATACATCAATTCAGTCCTTTAAATCATTCCAAGGATCTTTTCCTGACTTGCCTCTAACTCAAAAATATCTCTTAGAATTTTTAAACACATGTAATATAAACAATAAACTCCAAACACATTCAGTGTGACCAGAAACCCACATCCTCCCACTCAACACATGCAGTTTTTACCACACAGTAACTTGACATCATGCTAAAGAAAGTGAAATTGTAGCAGTCATAACAAACAAGTATCTCTGATAACGACAGCTTATTGTTCAAAAGCTAGGAAAAATCATTCTGCGTCTTCAGTTCTACAATGGCAGACAATGTTAACATCTAGTGAAGTAGACACCCCACTCACAACCTGGATATTTTCACCTGGAGGATAAAAGCACAGAAGGCCGCAATCAGATTTTTCCTCTCTCTCCAGGAGCCACTCATTCTAAAAGTACTACAAGAATTCAGAGACAGCACTTAAAATCTTCGTTTGTTATTTCAGAGCATGTAATACAAACCGGCATTGATCACTTAAAATATTAATTAGGATTAGAAATATGGGAAAAAGCAGCGACGTGCAAACATCCTGTCTTTGGGATCAGATTCTAATTCGTTTTAGATTAGGAAACTTAGATTAGTTACCTGACAAGGTAACTGTTCTTATTGACACAGTTCTGGACAGGAGTAACACCAGCCCTAAGGACGGCACAGTAAACAAAAATAAATCATGCTAACTTCCGACATCTATGTTTACTGTGATAAAGAGGATCTGGGTGAGCTACATGAATCTGCTACTACGAGCGTATTGCAATTTTATTCTTTTTTTAAGCTAACATCTATGTATGTAACAGTATCAAAAGGAACAAGCAGTTATCACAGACAGGACTGTACTGGCAAGAAAATTTAACCAACAAAAGGGTTAATTAGGGATACAAATTTTCTCAGACTGTTAATAATGGGAACGACACATAGTATGTGCCCATAAGTAATTCTCAGGTATCTTTGATCTTCAGCCCCAAGCGATTATGGTTGCCTACCATACCCTGGCCTCTGGGACTCTCTCAGAACCAGACATCTGGCTACTTTGTTGTTTTAGACTAATCTCATCCCAGGAGAGCTCAAGAAATGACACCAGGCAAGGAGGGTCCTGGCAAGGGAAAAAACATTATAGCATCAGCAGATTTTTGAGTGGACTAGAGTATCAAAATTGTCTTCAAATTTCTATAGGGATCCTGTGGCTTCTCTGCTCTCCAGCTCCGCTTTCACACAGAACGCCAGAATGCATGTGATCCTGTTTTAAGGAACTGTTAATCTCTCTGGAGAAGCTAATGAATGATAATCCAGGAAAGAACATGTGACAAACACAAGAAAAAAAACCTGCAAGGAACGCATGGATTTAATGAAGATTTTATTAAAAGGTCAACACACTGCATGATCAACTCATGTTTTTAAAAGCCTACAGAAAGTGACTCCAAGACCTGAACACCCTGGTTTTGACCAATCCACTGTCAGAGGTTTTAGGTGCCAGCAGCGTTGCAGGCAGCCCTGCAGCAGAACACCCTTTTCCTACGCCAATGGTCCTATGTCCTAGGCACTGACAGCACACGCCTACTGCCTGCACTCAGCAACAGAATGAACCAAGACACTTAGACCTGGCAGAAATAAACATCTCATGCGTATTTTTTTAGGGCAGTAAGCACACCCATACTATGAACATTATCCCAGTCGCATGCATTCAAGCAGTATCATGTTTAAAACCCAGCGGTGGCAGATAACAATAAGGAAGAGATCCCTTCTGTGTGGATGTCCTTTTTCTTTCAAGTCAACCACCACACCTCTTCTTCCCTTCCATTGGCAAGAACAAGTTTCAAAGAATGGTCACTGAGTAAATCCAGATTCTAATCCTTTTCTAAGGACAGGCCTGTATGATTTAACTATGCCTCATTTCAGGATATTTTCAAAGTGTCCAGAACAGCGCTTTGGAGAAACCTCTGAATAATCTGCCATAACACATCAGCTCACAAAGAAAACAAATCCCTGCCAAAGCCTTTAAAAAGTGGTACAGACAGAAGTAGTTGGAAAATCACATATTAAACCTTACTAGGGATCATGCTGTTATGGAACATCCTGCTTTCTTTTTCTTCATTTCTCACAGCACAGCTACCCTGCTTTCTTCCAGCCACAGAAGTGCTCTCTGGGTGGGAGAAGTGATACTAAAAAGTTACCTCAATGTATTTTAGCAGTTTTCTGATGCACTGTAGCACCTGTATCAAGAACAAAAGAATCTGTGCTTCACTAGCTTCAGTTGCATCATATCAAGGGTAAAAACCCTCAGAACAATTCAGCATACTCCTGAGATATTCAGAAAGATGCTATCAAGTTTTCTTCTGAATATGACTGAAGCAAGTTCTCCTTTGCTTTCTCACCAAGCAAGTATGTTGTTACAAGTGAACACGAATTAGTCCAAATAATTAAATTTTAAAATATCATCAACATCGAAACGATGCAAAGTTAATGAACAATATTTTAAATGACACATAGTTCAAGCACTGATCTCACTGCAGAACCATTAATCTTGCCCAAGTACTAAATTCTAACTAGGACTCCCGATTTCAAGATCTATATGAAAGGCTGTATATACAACTATTACATATTCTTTGCTGTTTCCTAATGTAGGATGTTTAACAGTACAGCTCTATAATTCACTGCTGACTGTATGTATAATATGCAGTTCTTCATGCTTTAGATATTTTACTTCTGTATGTACGAACAAACCTAGTAGAAAACACTGATAAACTACTTTGATTAAATTCTCCTGGGTTTTGGAAGCTGCCTTTACCTCTAGTGAAGGCCAGAAGAAATAGGCTTCTGAATGTTCTTCTTAATGGAAATGGAAGAACTCCACGCTTCCTCATGAGCAAAGCTCTGCGTCTTATCTTGTAACTGAACAGCCTGCCAGCTAATAAAATGACTTTATAGTCCTCTAATATCTGCATAAGGAGATAGCAGAGGGAAAGCTTAGTGATATTTCCTGATGAACACACTTCCTAAAGAAAGATAAGTACAATTACTAATCATATATACACTTAACCCACAAATAAAGCTCCATCTTTAGAAGCATTCATAGCATGAACAATGCTGATACTTGTCTTCACTTTTCTCTTTTAAATTTACAGGCACAGTTTCATTTATTTGAAACAAATACCATATTTGCAAAAAGACAGCAATTAATGTATGAGAATAAAGTGGACAAAAATGCAGATCATACTTATTTATATTTCTACTTAGCATCTTATGTCAACTGCACACTTTTGCATTAGGAGATGAGTTAAGACCAATTACTGCTTTTGGAATCCACCTACTACCAATCATATAGACCGAATTTCCACTTGTGACTCTTACCTACTGTTACCCAGTCCATGGCTCTGATTTCAACAGAAGAATACCGATTTACACCAGGATAAAGAAGAATCATGCCGAAGTTTCCAGGTACCCTCGCTAGCACTACAGGTGTTCTGTTGCTGGTAGCAGCTGGCATGTGCTAATTAGCAGGAAAACCAAGTGCAACTATTTCTAGTTAAGTAAAAACACCCAAGAAGAGAGATGGCTCAGAATAAAGTCTCAGCATAGTACAATATACTCTACAAGAGGAAAAACCTGATAAAAAGAAATTTTCCATTGCCTTGCATCGCACAGTTTAGAAAGAACTTGAAGCTTGAAAGACAAGACATCTCCTTAAAATCCGCTTGTACGATAGATCTGCATTAGGCTGCAAAAAAAACAGACAGTATGAAAAGACTCTTGCCTCCCACCACTCACAAAACAAAACAAGAAACACAAGAGCTGATAAAGAAACCATGAACATCGCCTGCTCAAACTGCTGCTAAATGAGCCATCTACCTCTCAAGACACTGTATGATAAAGTAGCATAACAACTGAATCACCCAAGTAAAATAATCTCATCAACGCTTGAAGCACTGACTGCCACTAAGACCAGGCAGTCTGGGAAAGAGAGGATTGCTGCAGATTTGTATGGTTTTCTATTAGTAAGGAAGAAGACAAACATGCTGGAAATGGCTGGTGACTTGAAACAGGAGGGAAATTAAAATCAGTGTGATCATTCAGAGCCATGACAGGACGCTTACACAATGGGCACAGTGACTTCTACCATGCAAAAATATGGGGGGGGGGGGGGGGGGGGGCGGGGGGAAGAACTGGGACGGTGGTAAGCATAACTATACTGCTAAGGCAATGAGAAAGATGTTTTACTCACTCCAAAGACAAAAATACAGAGATGGTCACAACTCAGAGAGCTCAGCTGTCAGACTCACAAAGTACCTGCAGTGTAAAGTGTCATTCTGTTCTAGAATTTCATGTTTACATAGAACAAATTAAATCAGAACTAGTGCAGAGGCTACTATGTGAATTTATATAAATGTAAAAAGAGAGAAAATGAACTCATTTCAATGTAAAACTCTAGATTTAAAGAAAATTGAAAAAGAAAGTGCTAAGGAATCAACTAAGACATTAAGGGTACAAGTTAGGTATTTTATTTGCAGACGAAGATGCCTACTCTGAGCTTCATCTGCTGGGAGTTATCGAGAAGGTTTGAAAAACCAAATGCAGCAAGGCAGGCATTTGTTCAGACCCTTTCTGAAGCAGAGATGCCTGGAAGTGACTCATTTTCAGAACTGATTTGAGGACAGCAGTTTACAGTACTGCATATTTTTCTGGATATTCCAGACTTACAAATAACACCTATCGTTCCGAGTTTCTCACATCACAGACAGCAGTGAATCAAGGCATGCAGCAGTCATCAACATGGGTGGTACCAATAACAAAAACATCCTAGTATCAATAGATCACAGAAGTCTGTGCCTATGCTCAGAAATAGAAATGCCTCACAACTGTGCAAAAGAGGTTACACTCCTGGTTGAAGAGAAAATGTATGAGAGAGGCCATTGACTAAATTATTAAAATATACGCCTTAGAGAACATAACCCGTATAGAAAGTCTCACCGGATACAGATATTCTGGGCCATTTGGATAATGAAAGTATAGCAAGTATTTCTGAGATAACACATATGACATTAACATTACAGGGAAAAAAAGTTATAGGATATATTTTATAGGATCACATGCCATTTTAAAACAGCAGCATAAAACACAACCATAGATCAGAACAGAGATTTTATGTCCAACTTTAATGCTGTCATTTCTTGAATTACAGGTAACCTATCAATCCAGCTTATGCTTCCTCTTCTCACAGGACTTTTAAGAAATCACTTACATTGTACATATGAAAAGCTACCCTAAAAACACATTTGTATTGAAACAAAGTACTTTGCTTAAGTTGAACAAAACCTGGTAGCCACTCTTCGAGCTGACTTTCTCTGGTTGCAGTTCTAAAATCTTACTGTAGAATTAGTTTGTATTTTTATCTTTTCCAAGGAATTAAAATATCACTTGCCAAAAATACATATGTAGTTGTTATTTATAGTTGTGACTTAGGGAACAAATGCCCCTTTTAACAAATACCTCTTCATAAAGGAAGGATTTAAGAAAAGAAGAAGAGAAATAGCATGAAAACAGGACTAAGCAGACACTCCCAAATAAAATCCCAACAACCGAAACTTTCCTGTAAGCTTTCCTTCATGGCAGTGAAAGCACAAATATGAAGGGATTCATTTTTGCCTATGGTTGCTCAACATTCTACTTTTAAATGCAGCACATCACTGGCAAATTTCCACACTTCTACGAGCAAACAGCTTGAGCACTGTAAACGCTGTGAACAAGGGGGTGCTGTTACTGGCAGGGATATTTGCAAAACCATTCCCAAGATGCAGGCACAGAGTTCAGACTCTCTGCTAGTGAGATTTCTGCTCCTCATCAGTACCACTGAAATGCACTGCATGCATGAGAAGATCAACAAAATGTAAGAGTCTGTTGAATAAATAGACAAACAAATATCCATTTCCACTGACAGGATAATAGTCCAGGTCACTAAAACCTTACTTCTACTCATGCTTTTCTGCCACATTTCCCTTCAACATTTGTTCTTTCTGGTTTACATCAATTAGCAACAAAAAAAGGACAGGGATACTGGGATACAATATCACTGTATGCACATGTGCTTTGATTAATTCATCAGAGACTGAACAGCGTTCAGTCTTATTAAATTATATTTCTATAGATGGACTATTGTTACTAAGGAAGGTATTGCTTGTATGCTATGACAGAGACTGGCACAGCTGAAAAGCTATGAATTTTTACTAAAAGTCTTTACAATATTAGAAGAAAACTGGGTTTTGCTTTTCATCTAAAAAGGTTGAAATAAAGCCACAATAAATAGCAATAATTACAAAGATTCTGAACTTCAGCATCCAGATGAGAGGCTGTAAACTCCCCATCAATAATGTGAAAACCTCAGTGAATGTTTCATGCCCTGATATTATGTCTGAGAAAGAACTTTTCAGACTCCATTATGTCCGCCATGAACTTGATCTTTCACCTCTAGTGAAAATCCTCTTATAACTACAATTCTAAAGTTAATGATGACAGATTTCATTTGCTTTCCAAGCACAGATAAAACCTTTTTGAAATACACTCTCACTGCCATGACCTTGGTCTATGACTTAAGAGTTCACCACATGTAATAATTTACTCTGCCCCATGGGGCTCATTGAGATTTCCTTTTAAAAGGTTTTGGATATGCAGTTGGAGCTGGAACACTCAAAGTATATGTGGATGTATATCAAAGTATACATCCACACACACATTACGGACATTTTGCAACAATATCAACAAACAAAACAAATTTAGATCACTACAGAGTAAAACAACAAAACGATCTAGCTGAGCCAAGTCATCTACACACTAGAAATTTAACATTTTGGGAATTCTGCTGCAATAATCCACAGTACTTGCCAGAACAGGGAGTTTCAAAAGTTCATGGAAGAAGCAATATATGTAAGTTGGCAAACTAATTCAGGAAATGCACCGTTGCTCTGAACTTACCAGCTCAAACACAGTTCAGCTCAGGCACAGTAACATTCTCTGTAGTCCATGTGCCCCACAACTACCAGAACTGCTGCACTAGACTTAGTCCATGGCTGCTGACTTCTTTGCTGATAAGCAGTGCACTAGCGTCTTTATTTGCTCATGTTATTTCTTACTAAACATCCCTTTATTATTAAAAACAAACAGACGAAGCTAGAACTACTGTATCCACCTCACTACACGGCAAGTTTTTTGTTCCCCCATATCTTGGGGAAAATTCTTTCAGAAACATTATTTACCTTAAATTCAGGTGCTGGCTTGCAGTCCTAGTCACAAAGTACACACTGCTACACCAAATGGTGGTGTTTCCCCTCCATGCTTGTCACTTTAGAAGTGCCAGCAGAAGTCGTGGAGCTCAGACAGAAAAGGCCATACGCACAAGGAACACCTGCAAAATCCTTGCCGAGCAGGAAAGCACCTGGCTGTGGGGACTGCGCGTCTGCAAAAGGGTTCCTGGGGCATGGGGCTTTTCTTCAACATGTCCAGAAACAGCTTAACAGCAGCTTGCTGCTTTCAGACTTCGTAATACGGCAAATACTTTTCCAGAAACTGGAAACTAAGTAATGCCTTGAAATCAGAGAAATTTACTTCTATTTTTTGCCGAATGCTCTAACAAATGAACAAAAAATCAGTTTAACAGAAAAATACAAACTGGAAAGACTTCTAAAATACCCCATCTTCTCAAAAAAGTTCTACAAAATAATTTGAAATAAATCTGAGCTTGTTTATTTCTATATAAATACAGGAAACTAGGAATATGTTGTCTCTTCAGGCAGATGAGGTTTTCCTCATAGAATGCAAGACACTTTTTCTTACCATGTATTGAATATAATCATTTGACAAGCAATTTAGAAGGCAAAAACCTTCACAATGTTCTTTCCTAATGATAAAAGAGGATAATAAAATCAATTTAATTTCCTTGTAAAAGAATGAAGTTTAAATATAACAGCAATTTTAACTGAGAGTGCTGCTTCATGTTTTACAGCTAAGATTTCTACAAGTCAGGAATTAATCTTGCACACCCAGAAAGGGAGCTAAAGAAAAAAACTTAAAGAAATACTCAATTTGCAAGCCTGATTGCTAATAATAATATACTACTATTAGACACCAAGAAAATATATTCATACCAAGTAAAATTGTGCTTGGGTAGAAACAAAAACTTTCCAAAGTTCAATACTCTGAAGCTTTGATTTTAACATATTTAAGAAAGGAGAAACAACGCAACATCCTCTCTTTACAAGACAGCGTTCAGAACTTGCACGTTTCAGGAACAGTAATGCTATCCTTGACTAAATTCACTAAAGATATTCCTAAAGGGCACTTTGTCTTCTCAATAGACATGTTTAATTTTGATTTATCTGCAATGAGCTGCAAACAGTCACATGTAAAGGGTATTTTTCATATTTCAAAATGTTAGCAACACTCCACGTTATCATTCCAAATGTTCTTTTTAGAAAGAAATATTGATTTAATGCCATTTTTGACAGTCAGTACCGCTACATATTAGCTTTTGCTAGTTTTCTAAATACATGTTTTCACTCCTTGTCACAACACTGGGGCCACCACCAGCCATACTAAACCATTTGCATCAGTATTTCTTCACGTAAGAGGGTCCAGGTCCATAGAGACAGGTGAACACATGAACAGACATCAAAGGAACCATTTTTATGGTTCATGGTAGAAAGTCAACCCCCTGCAAGCAACAGCCAGAGCTGAATGCTTTCTGTTCTGCTGTATCAGTATTTAACACAACCCTAACATATGCAATGATTAAACACTTCACTTACTATTGAAATTAACACAGTGTTTGCTTTGTAAGCCAACAGGTGAGGGACGGCAGACGCAGAATCCAGCATGCTGCTGCCAGCGAACAACTGCACGGCTCTGCCAAGAGAAAGCCATTGGAAAATGACCCTTACACTGAACGCTGGCGTCGTGCAGGCATCCACTGGAACTAGGGCTGCATAAAACATTCCACTGCAAACAAATGGCTTGTAACTTTCAGAAGCTGTCACCTTCAGAATAACATTTTCAGTCTTCACTGCTCCACAAAAGACAACTTTCCCTTTCAAAAACCGAGGAAAGGAGAGCCAGTGACTCGCTGGTAAAGTATCTGCAATCTCTCTTTCCAAGAGCCATAAAGATTAAACACCAGAGTACAGAACCTGAATTTTAGGGAGGGGCAGCAGACCCCACGCTCTGCAAATATTTTAATAGAAATATTACTGATTTGTTCGAACAGTTAAAAACGCCCGCTTTGTGTAGGCAGTGCATTTCATACAGCACTCTGCTAAATCAAGGAAGCTCTTGCACCCTAGAATTTTACACGGAATTAATCTGCAGACCACAACAAACACAAAACCACCTTACTTTAACAGGCCATTTCGGTCAGGCGTGAGAGCAGGGCTCTCCTTCTGTCCTGGCTTCTTTATGCCACAACCAGCTTTCAGGGTCACTGGATGTCCCATAGCTGACAAAGAACTGATCTCCCCAGCCAAGCGCGGCAGAAAAGCGACAGCAAAGCCTCTGAGAACACTCTTGCAGTGTCTGACCTAGGACAGCTGGGCACACAGTTGTAAAAACATAAAGCTATAATAATTCCAGGTAGCTTCCAGTCACAGCCCAAGCAGTTCAGCGTTATTAAAACAGGCAATTTTACAACTTTCTAGATTATGGCAGAGCTGCTACAAGCATCCCAGATTGGGGAAGGCTGAACACGCAGAGGCTGCAAGATCTGTGTCAAACCTCTTCCAGTATACAAAGCTGTGCAGTTAAGAGTTTTAATATATTTTCTTGACTTCCCTAATTGCTTCTGCATGGTTTTGCCTATCATCTCACCCTTAGTTTGCAAGTTCAGTGGGATAGAGGGGGGTTTTGAAACTCAAAGTGACTGGTGAGGAGCGCGGAAAAGAAGAATCTATTGGGTTTATATTCACAAGTATAAAGGCACAAGATATAATCCTAGAAACCCATGACAATGTGAAAAAAAAAAAAATCTCTTGGAGCACAGCAGAGGGGCCTTTTGCACTGGACAACTGAGGAGCCATATGAAAGACCCTGAGTTAGAGGTACCAGCAACTGGGGAGAAAATTAAGTCTTTTATCACAAGTCTAACTCAACCACTGACACCTTAGGGTAGTGGTGGTAGTAAATCAGCTGCTTTTCAAAGGCATTGGGAAAATCTGAAACTTTGTACAAACTGAAGTAAGGAGTTTGGAGGTGAAGTGCTCGAGCATGGGGATTTCAGAAGCCTTGCTGTTAGCCTGAATTTGCTTCCACCAAATTAAGAGCAGAGCTGAACGCTTTTGAAAATCGTTTCCATTCTCAACAGTTTTAATAGTGGATCTGTATTTGAACGACTAGTGCTAAATGAAAGGAGAACACTGAGAAACAACCCAGAAGATGCTGCAATTGCTTTGGGTTATAGAAGCCTGGAGATGACGACGAGGAACTCTAGAGATATCTAACGGAGCTGCGTGACTGGGACACATTATAGTGATGAAATTCATATTGGAAGTAATAATTTGGGCTACTCCTATGCATCGATGGATAGAAAATGCACTCGCCACTCAGAGAAGGAAAAAACTCTAAGTGTCAATAAATAGTTCAATAAAAAACCATGTGCTCAGAGCAGAGTAATGATAAAGGAAAAGTAAACTCTTAGGATACATAAAAAATTAGACTGTAATACTAGAATACAGTGGGTGAACTTAATAGCACAACAGCTCCTCTGCACATACAAGGCTTCTACTGACACAGCTAATTCTTTATATTTGTACATGTGAAGCACGGACATTTTCCCTAAATTTGTCCTTTGACACCCACGTACATTTCCCAGAGACTTCAGTGTAGCATCTGATGGTAGAATTAGTTATATTTTCATCTAGAACTTAATTTAATCTGTGTGGACAGACAAAATTTATTACTTCAAAAACTAAAAAATCATTATACATTTTTTTTCCTTTTACAGCGTCAAATTTAAAAACAATAGAACAAAATTACTTCCCCGTCTATAAAAAAAAGCATCTTTACAAATATAGTTTATTTGAAGATCTTAAACTATTTTGTTTCATAACATTCATGTGTTACCTTCCAAGTGTAAACATTCTTGGTACACCAGTGCATCAGTGTATGAATCACGAACCATTCAAGCTTGTACTTCTTTTTATTCATTTTATTTTGTTTTTTTAAAAGGTTAATGTACATGCACACACAGTTCAAAGAACTTCAGATATTTTTAGAGAAATCAATATCTTTCCTGTGACTTTACAGTAGTGTTAGGGTTCACTTTTTTGTTTTTACTTAAAAAAAACCACCAGTCACAGAGGAATTTTCCAGTGTTTATTTCTTAGTAAGAACTGACATTCTCCTTTATTTTAGAAGATCAGTTAAAACTACTGCATATTATTTGTTGACAAAATGTTACTACTCTCCCTTTACTCTTTCCCAGAAAGGCTAGCTGTTGTCCTTGCAATTTTATATTTGGTTTTATGTTCTACATCTGCTTCAAAAAAACAAAACTAAAAGTCAATACTAGAACTTTTTCCTTACTTTATATCTTATTTTCAAAAATAGCTTTCTAGCTTTTTATATCATAGTACATTTTTTATTTCAAAATCTTGTCTCGCATATTGAACACCTTGTTTTACAGAAGGCACAGAAGATCCATAGGAAAGCAGAAAAAAATAAAGCATCACCTTGATTAAGAGATTTTGTACAAGCTACAGCTTAACTGAAAAAAAAACTCCGCAATGGTTTTGTTGTGCATGAAATAGCTAAATAGCCGAAGTATTCTTCAATAAAATGAACTGTCTGCCACGATTTATATGTACAATTCCATCACAGCTCTTGCCTGTTATGTTACACTTTTCAAAAATATGTCATTAAGCTGCCATAAAAGTCATAGCAAATTGTTTTTTCTCCCAAACTGATAATAGACTTACAGATCTAATTTTCAACCTCTTTTCTTCATTACTTTGATTCTTAAGGAGAATATGACATTTGCTGTCTGAACACTTTGTAGTAATTTCTGGCATTTCTACAGCATTTCTGTCTGAGGATCTCCGAGCTTTGAATAGGTTTGTCTTTACAGCTGACGTACTTATTTGTCTCTCTCTTGCACAAATGGATAGTCAGAAGCAGACTTTTAAAGAAACTACGTTTATAATTCCAATGAAAAATTGTAAGACTTTTTGACAAATATGACACAAAAAAAGCCTTCTGTGCTGTCAGATACTATAATGTCATTAAAATCCCGACCCTTCATGGCTCAACAAGAGCAAAGAACCAAAGTAAGGCCTCCTGGCTTTCGTTCTGGTTTTTAACTACATGGACTGTCCTTTTCATGAAACAAGATTTCATAAGTGTTACTGGTGACAGAAACAACAAAGTAGTTGAGAAAGTGTCACCAAATTAAAAATTAGATTTTGATTTCTCATGGCAATCCCTCCTTATTTTTTGCCAGCATACATATGAATATTTTTTGTTCATATAGGGCTTCATATGCATCAAATTAAATTCAGTACTTGAAACTGGCTTTGTTAATGAACTAAATGTATTTGCTACAAAAGCTAGGAGCAGGCTTAGAAAGTTGTTTGCAGGGTGAATGAAAGTAACATCATAAAGATCACAAGAGGAATGATGGAAAATCGGGGTGAAGAGATTATGAACCAACAGGTTAATGACAGAGCTAAAAACAGAATCCAGATCTCCTCATCCCCAGGCGAGTACTACTTCTACTGTGCCACAGTGCCTGATCTTTCTTTAAGAATAACCTAAGTCCAAACTGACATTCAGCAGCCACTTCTACTCTGATAAAGAAAACCTAAACACATCTATACTGTCATAACACAGCCAACTACCACAGCTCTCCTGTGCTGTGTTTCAAGTAGTCCAAACAGGTCTTCAGAGCACTCATCCAGAGCGTGCCTGTACTCTACAGCAGCAGGACACTCCTCAGACTAATTGGCTCATGCGGAGCTCCCTCCCTACACTGCTTCTGAGCAAGCTCATTTATCTTCGTATTACACTACGCAGTGCAGATACACCCTCAGACAAATCAATTTCTCTAGGTAAGGGATACATACTTGATGAGGCAAAAGCAGTTTAAGAGACACTATTATGAGCAAATGCTCTCACAGTACAATCACTTACACTTCCAGTTGACTCCCAGGTTTAAAATTCTTCTTTGTGTATCAGAATAGATTTCAATTAAAATGGGAAGAAATGCACTGTTCTGCTCACGTCAGAAAGATAAATATGTCAGTAACAGCTTAGGTGAAATTTGGTAAGGAAAGATGAAAGGTTTTTCTGCCCTAGCATGAGGGATGTGATTTGCTGTTCTTTAGAAGAAAAAATAACAATAGTCTGAACAACAGAGAAGCATCGGATTGCAAAAATACGTCTGCATTGGAAACTCGCTCAAGTTTGGTAATAAATTTGCCACACACTTTACCTACATTGAGCACATTTAAAGGGAGTTTCTCTTTCACATACCTTCCTAGAGCCTGACTGAGAACTGTCAATTCCCAAGACCCAGTTTTTTATCACTCTCTCTGCTGTCAGCAACTATCTGTAAAAATCACCAGCAAGGTATGCATTTTTACATTCCTGCAACACCAATTTGGCACAGAATAATTAGCGGTTCAAGCTTATTTTGCCAGTGACTTACACAACTACTTACACAAGCCTCACATGATGAAAATTTCTATTTTTCAGCTGGTATAAAATCCACACACCCCCACAGCCCCAGAAGCATACTACCATCAAAAGGTGAACTCTAATGGGCAAGAAGCTTAAACGTCTCTCACTCCGGCACACAAATGCTATATGATATTGCCTTCAACTAATCAATTACACCTTATTTTTTTTCCAGAGGATCTTTCTCTTGTTCTAAGGATAGGACAGACAGCGCTAACACTGAATGAGCACTCATTCAATATTTTATTTCATCCTCACTGTTCACTATGTGGCATCTTTGTATAATTTACAGCACCAACATCTGCAATCGTAACAAGGAAACTTCTCATTTCTCTGTTGATCACTATTACATACCTGACTTATTTCCATATACTAATTACTCCACAGCACCTCCATCAGACAATTTTACGACCCTTGTTTTCAGGTAGCAAACTGGGAAACAGTGTTGTGTATCAGGATTGCCCGTAATTAGAGATGCTTGACTTGAGATGCTTTGGGTCTCTCTTCAGAGGATAGAGCAATTAAACAGCACTTTGTCAGTACAAAGTACAACTTCAATCTATTTCAGTGCTATCATGTGTTTTCAAAGCTGACATTAATCGGTCCCAAGAGTCTGAACTCAGAAAATGAGAAGTACACAACTAATGGGCACATTCAAAAACGGGGTTGAAGTGATTCAACTAATCTCACAAAGGAGGACTATGGCTGAACTAAGATTTGTCTCTAACCCCCCAGAACAGCACCCTAACAGCCCTAGGTTTAAACACCAATCTTTTTTAGCGTTATTCCTACCCTTCCTCACCTCCTAGGTCTCATCCACCATCAGCAATTATGGAGAAACAGATCTAAAGGAAACAACTTCCATTAATTAGCACACCTGGATTAATTTTCTAAATGCTGTTTACCTGGTCTTCCTGAAAATAGCAAGTGTTTTGGGGATAAAGAGAGTCTGAAATGACATCAGCACATGCCATTTTAAGGTAGAAACAATGTGAACAAACTGAGTTTGTACAAACAACTTCATTTCTGGCATCTCCTCTCTGTTGAGAACTTTGCTTTACAGCACTGTCAGAGAACTCCAGATTCCTGGAATTTTTATTTCATGAAGTCTCAAATAACAATAAGATTTAAATTAATTTTTCTGTCTCAATCATCTCACTTGCCACATTTGCAGCTTCAAGCTTAAGGAACTCCTACCATATGACTTTCTAGTACTAAACACCATCCAAACAATCACTGCAAGGAGAGTTCTTTGTCACAAAGCTAATGGTCTGTGATAACCAGTACACAGTATATGAACATTACACAGTTAGGAATTACAGTGCAGGAACAAGCAGAAATCTCCTAACACCAACTTCTGTCAGAAACCTGTCACCTCAGAACACTGAGCTTCTTTCAGTTCAACCAATGCCAGCAGATAACATATCACTGTACGCCTTGTTTGAAACCAACACAATACCCAAGCTTTAATTCTAGAAGCTTTTACAAACCACAACAGATAGCACCACACTGCAGTCAGTATTTTGACACAAGTTCATCATAAATAAATATTAGTTTGAACTTCTATTTTTAAAAAGCATTCAAGAACAAAATGAAAACTCACCTCATTTCCACCAACAGCTTTGGTTAAAATTACTGCAGAAGACACAGGAGGTGGCATGCAGCCTACTGTCTGCAAGCTGAAAACAACAGAAAGAAAGGTTACCTTCCCCACGTGATACAAACACTATGCAACCTTAAAATACCAAACAGCTGAGTAGAAACAATCATCACCTACCAACCCAATTAGTTTGCATTAGTTGCAGCCCTGCACCAGCTGGCAGGATTTCTATGCCCTCTCTTACCAACCACCACAGCAAAGAGTCACTTCACCATTTAAAAACCTGAACACTTAACCCCTCTGAGACTCCTTTTCCCCATCTGTAGAACAGCCCCTACCATTCACAAAGATATCTATACGTCTGTCACAAAGACAATTGCATTATGTGTCCTGATGTAGTAAAGCCTGTAGTTTGAGATACCTGTAGCTATTTGGGAAAAAAAGAAAATAAGGATGTAAACTTCTGTTTTCTTGAAAATGCTGTGCAGTGTTTACTGCTACGTAAAAGAGTAAGTAAAAAACCATGCTCACTATTTCAGGTTCCCACTTCTCTGTTTTTCATCAAGATGTACTAAAAAAAATAAAATCACGTTTAAGCGTTTTCTTTCCTGAACATTACAAGGCCATCAAATGTTTAATTTCTATGCATGTTTTCACTTCCTGGTAAAATACCCGACTTTTATTAACCAAAACATCAAAAGCTTTCTCCTGCATTTTAGAAGTCTAAAATAAATTGCTATCTGTAATTTTTTTCCATCATTTGTGCAGCAAAATTTTCAACATATATAGTAAATGCTGTTGTAAAGTAAGAAAAAAAAAAAAGGGGGGAGCTTTCTTTTGTTTTTAAAGTCAGTCCACAAAAAGTGCTTATTACAAAAACGTGTATTTAGAAACAACAAGAACATACCATAACAGATTACAATCAGATTTATGAATAGGTAAAACAGGCCTTCTGAAGAAAAACTGTGGTGACTTAGAAAGATGGTAAGTCAGGAAATAAAATGGTCTACAAAACCCCCAAAAGCTTGGAATCTACACACATGTTCAAGCATTGGAGTTTGAGAGAGTATTCTAGTTCAGAACAATCAATAACTAGTGGTAAACTACTTTGCATTTCTAACTGCGTTAGTCCAGCCCCAAGATGCAGCATCAAAAAGCTACAGCAAACGGAAGTATTAAATCCAAACAACAGGGAGCATATTGTAGTGCAACCGATACGCTGCAAGTACACAAAAGGCTTAACAGATAAATGACAATGACAGTATTCAGTTTGTCAGCTACAGACACTGTGGAAAAGGAAGGAGGCAACCAATGTAAGCGTTACATAAATCCAACCACAAAGTGCCAAGCACCACCTTGGAAGTATGTAGTACCTTTAGCTTACAGTGAAGTAAGCTATGGAAGCAGAGAGCTGTCAGCACTTGGCAGAATAAACTCAGACTGAAAAGAAATACAGGAATAAGAAATGGTGTGGAAAGTTTGGAAATATATACAAAAATATACAGCAGACAAACACACGGCGATTCTGATGTCCATCCCCTACATCAGTTGTGATACTGCTTTCTCTCTTCTATATGGTCTCTTGGCAGTCAGCTCCTTGAACTTCTCACCTGCACTAATAAGGGGTGGATTAAGTTCAAAGTTATCCAGAGAGGTACGAAATGTGTGCAAGTGTGTTTATCTCAGCCGGCAGGGGTTTTCCACACTACAAGAGAAAGGTTTAATAACACAAACTCTGTGAACCCTCTCTAATTTAAAATAATACATTCAACATTTAAAAAATAAAAATCACTATCAAGCTATGGTTTTAATTAATCTACAAAAAGCCTAGTACACACTAAATGGAAATACTTGTAATTAGGTGCATTGAAACATGCACTTGCCAACATCTTTTCTTGCTATGTATCAACTACATGTAACACTACCAATATATAAACAAATTCTTCTAATGGCCAACAGGTTACTATAGATAGGAACCAGCCAAAACATTCCACTGTCCTGGTGGCCAGCAGGATGACGGTGAGCCAGCACTGTGCCCTCGTGGCCAAGAAGGCCAATGGCATCCTGGGGTGTATCAGAAGGGGGGTGGTCAGTAGGTCAAGAGAGTTTCTCCTCCCCCTCTACTCTGCCCTGGTGAGACCTCATCTGGAATATTGTGTCCAGTTCTGGGCCCCTCAGTTCAAGAGGGACAGGGAACTGCTGGAGAGAGTCCAGCGCAGAGCCACGAAGATGATGACAGGAATGGAGCATCTCCCTGATGAGGAAAGGCTGAGAGAGCTGGGTCTCTTCAGCTTGGAAAAGAGGAGACTGAGGGGTGACCTAATCAATGTTCATAAATATGTGAAGGGTGAGTGTCAGGAGGATGGAGCCAGGCTCTTCTCTGTGACATCCAGTGATAGGACAAGGGGCAATGGGTCCAAGCTGGAACATAGGAGGTTCCACTTGAATATAAGAAAAAGCTTCTTTCCAGTGAGGGTGACAGAGCACTGCAACAGGCTGCCCAGAGAGGGTGTGGAGTCTCCTTCTCTGGAGACATTCAAAGCCCGCCTGGATGCATTCCTGTGTGATCTGATCTAGGTGTTCCTGCTCCGGCAGGGGGATTGGACTAGATGATCTTTCGAGGTCCCTTCCAATCCCTAACATTCTGTGATTCTGTGCTGCAAACTCCCTACATATGAAACTAACTGACCAGACTTTCTAAAAATTAAACCAGGTTCCTGAAAGGATAATCTTGTGAGTATACTGTGGTTTCGACAAGGTGCTGAAGCATAAAAAAAACTCAGCAAAGTCTGTTCACAACACAAGCCTTAAAACACCCATTGCAGGATGAGCGGCCCTCTAAGACAACAGCTAATAATATTTCACTCCATTATGCTTAAACATACCCTTTTAAAAGCCATTCATTTATAGGTGTGATTGATAATAGCTGAAGAAAGAGCCATATCGCTGTTGGGAAGAACACAAGTGTAAAAGTCTGGACAAAAAGGTGTAGTTTCACATGCATCAAAGCGCTTGTCAGCTCCTGCAAAAGAAAAAGAAGAGAGGAAGTTGCAGTCATAACAGCTGAAGTAAGATCACGTTTGTGCTTTTAAAACTAGGATCATCTTTATAATACAAAGAGAGTGCATGTCAAAAAGGCACCGTTAGGGATCATCTGATCTCCTCTTTAATAATGAAGTACATCCAGACAACATAAAAGCTCTGCCTGCTCCTGGGCATTTTTCCAAAAGAATTGTCCACCACTTCAATAACAGGGTAGCTCTCATAACGGTAGCTTTTCAGGAGGCAGCCTTAGCACTTTGTCACTGCTTCAAACCCTGTGTTAACTATACTGACAGCCTGTTTAATTTATTGACTGCTGATATCCAGAGGAAGGGAAACTTGTAGTGTCCGCGTGATTTCAGGTTTCTCTAGTCTAAAAAGAGCCACAAACTATGAGTCCCATCTATACTGTGAAAAAGGGATGCTTACATTACAAACTGCCTTCATTTGTGGTGGGTTTTAAGGAAAGAATAACAAACATAAAAAGCAAAGTAATCCATAGCAGATTATTTACTGTATTAACAGATAGGAAATAAACAGAAAAAAAATTTGGCTGATGAAGAAGAGCAAAAAAAGAATGCTAGGACCACAACAAGCTAACAACAGCTAAGCCATTAAATTCAGAAAAATAAGATGCAAAGCACTGCTGGAGCCTGCAATGGGAAGGGGAAGAAAAAAAAAAACCAAAAACACCAAACCACACACACTTCCTTTAGCTAAGTGTCTCTCCACTTCTGTTTTCGCAAGCACTCCAAGGATCATCCACATAGTTTTTGAGGACAAGGAAGAAGCCTTGCACATGTCAGCTCATTCAGCTCTCACAGACTGAGAACAAAAAATCCTTTTCCTCTCCCTCAAAATGACTTACACTCTTTTCAAGTAAACAATGCAACAGGAAAAGAACAGATGGCACTTCTATTCAAAACCTAATTTGCTGGGATTCTCCAGCTATCTGACACCCAAAATATATTAAAAAAAAAAAAAAAAGTATATTTCAATGTACAGTAATGCAGCAGCCAATCTTCAAATGTCACCCTCCCTCAGCTTCCAAAGAGTTGAAATGTTATGAAACACAATCAAATACTGCATTTTTGAGCATCCAACTGCACTTTGATGTAATTACACATCTGGCAGTACTAGCAATTCAGCATTGGGTCCTTGTTAATTTCATTAATAAAAATAAAGCATCTACCAAATTTGAGTTAAGGAAAAAAACCTTCCACAAAAAAAAAAAACACACATGCATTCATATCCTTTTTTAAAGTTATGCAAAACATGGACTTGAAATGTACATCTTGACCCAGTTTTACCAAGAAAGTATCGTTGCATTCAGTGCTTCGTTCACTGAATGAAACAACTTTTCTTTAAAAAAAAAAGCTCTCAAGCAGGCTAGTGTCACTCTGCATGAAAAAAATTGTCCTTCTTCACATATAACCTGTCACAGTACCTACGGTGTTATGAATAGCTTTGCTGTAGTACCATTTCATCTTATCTCGAAAACAAAGCAAAAATAAGACGTCTAGTAGTAGAAACATAGCCTGGAGTGCAAAGAAAAGATACCTGGAAATGCCTATATAAAAGTGTATGTTTTGAAACTAAACACGACTGAGAAAAACCAAAAGTAAGTGACTTCTTTCAGCAAAGCTAATTCCTCTTTCTTTGCTTCCAAGTCACCTCCAGCCCCAAATTTCCTACAGATCCAATCTCTGAAGGTACCTCCAACCTGGGCACTGTCACACAAACAGAAGTGTGGATGCTGGAACCAATGGCATCATACAAAACACGGCATTCTTTCACTATCATACTGTTGTTGCCTGTATTCCATTTTAATTTAATATTTTTACAATTGGAAAATGCCTTAAAAACAGATGATCCAAAGAAAACCATGTGACACTTCCAAAAGCAAAATCCAAGACAAAAACTTGTGAAAGGCTGGTTACAGCTTCCAGGGAACGAGGAAGGCAAATACAACACAGCCAACCTAGTGCATGAAGGAATGCTGCATTAGTGGGACTGGTCTTTGCAGATCTAACCCACCAGTCTTTAAAATGTCTCCAGTGATCACCTTTTAAAACAGCTACTCCTTACACTGCATTATTGTAGAACAACCACTGAGGCAAACAGCTTTCACCCTCTTAAGCAACCTACAACAGTTTGTCCCAAAATCTGTCACTGTAGCCCTCAAAAAAAGCAGACCTCTCAGAAATGTTCCTGGAAGCTGCTAGTTATGACTCGGTTTCTGCACACCAAGTGGAACAGGTTACCTTGACTTTTCTACCATTTCAGACCCTTCAGAAAACTTACCCTAGCCTCTCGTGGGTCAGTGTGGGTCCTTGTTGCCTTCCGGTCACGCTAAGATGGTCATAGCTGGGCTCCTCTGGGCAAATACCCACACAGAGCAATCAGTGTTTGCAGTGGCTTGCCAAATTCCTCATTGGAATGGATAACTCAAATACATGATTTAATTTCTGGGGCCCTACAGGAGATATTTGCTTTAAAAGAGCAAGCTATCCAGTCACTGAAAACTGAAAGAACATTATATTAAGGTGCAATCAAATGTTCTTGTCTTTCCTGGACACAGGCTATTTCTACAAAGGTAAGAGGACCTCAGTCACCTCTAGATTCAAAAAACTTAACAGGGCCAGGCACAGCCAGGCTCTCCCTGAAAGCTGCCAATTATTTTGCAAAACGCTTTCTGAATGCATGTTAGCAAATTCTTAGCAGCACGTGCTTTCACAGCAGATAAAACCAGAAGCGTAACCTTAAAAGAGCATCAGCTTTTCTAATTTTGTCAGACTTATCAGAAGACCTTCATTAATACCTACACAACTTTTTATCATTTCATAAAACATATTGAACACTAGTTTCAATCTAACTAATGTATTACCCAAGGTAGAACAGTCAACACACAGGTCAAGAACTAATAAAGGCAGGAGTGGAAACAACTTACCTTGCAATCCAATAAAAAGTTATATTTACTGACTAGTAATATCAACTTTAGGTTGTGCCTTAAACAATTAAAACATGCCCTGAAGCATTTTAATATTATGACCTGGCCTCCTAATACATTTAAGGATTGAGTTTTTTACATACATTTTAGAAAGTAACAGCACAGGGTACACCGAGTGAAATGTTTTTCTTCCTATTTATCTTCTGCCCCCATTGCAGAAATTCAGAAAGGGGTTAACTTGATGGAGCATCAAGTTGGCTGTACAGCACCAGTCCTAACTGATGCTTCCAAAACAATCTGAGACAGCCAGCTGGACATAAGCATCAGCTCCTGTAAAAGCTTCATATGCATCAATATATTGCTTTTAGAACCACAGATGAAACAAAGTTATGCAAGCACAACGTGGTACATGACACATTGCCGAGGAACCTGTCAGTCATGTCACCTGAACTGGAAAAGGTTAGGTGTACGCTAGCACTGAGAATCTAATCAGGACTTCGATAGCGGTACTGATTTCACTTGCACTCGCAGCTGCTTTACAGATACAAAGCTTCAAGGATATAAACTAGTGAAAGGGAAAGAAGTTTTAGATTTTTTTTTTCTGCATGCAAAGACGCCTAACCCTGAAAGCAGAAAACTCCACTGTGTTAGTACTACTCAGGCTTTGCGTTTCAGGTCCTCTTCTCTGTGGAAAAAAAGCGCCTCTGCACAGTCTGTTTACATTAGAACGAACTACTGTCCCAGGCAAAGAGATAACATGGTTCTTCCTGCATCCCCATAAGACCACAAGGCTCTAAATAGCTGCTACAGAGTTGACTACAGTTACTGACTTCACTTACACTGTGTCGGAACAGAACTAGAGGCCCCAGTGCCAGAACGGTCGGCAGACACAGAAGGAATGGGCTGCCATCAATTCCAACACCACCTCCATTTGAAACTTTATCACCATAACCATGACACAGGTACAGAAACGTTGGGTTTTTTTGTTGAATGCATGCTGCGCATCCAAATCCGAGTTTGCCCAGAAGATAATGTAATACTGTACAATGTCATGACGACCCTTTTAGGCATTAATATGAATGACATCGCCTCTTAGTACAGCCTACAGCATAAAAGGAATCAAGAAACTAGACTAACAGAGGCATGCAGTGTTTCCCTTCAACTCTGGTTCCTCCTTCTCTTCTTGGCATGTAACCATCATTTCCTTTCTCCATGACTCCTTCACATGTCACTAGAGGTTCCCCCTTCATCTCCTCTTACTCCCAGATTGTTCCTCTTTGAAAAAACGTGTGATAAAATTTGAAACAAGTCTCAACGTCTGTAATATGCAGCAAAGCGCAGCCACTTGAAGTCCACCTGTCCACGACTAAATCCCATAGGAGAAGATTGACAAGGCTCTGTACCTGTACACTGGCCTTGTACCTGCAGAGGAACTCTTAAGTTGATTGACCAGCTGCTGCCCGGTGCCTACCCAGCGTGGTAACTTGAAGCCACCAGATTTTTGCTTGCATAAATCCTTCAGTGACTAGCCTCAGTGGTTCTACTTACAGAGCACACCAGCAGGTGAGATGAAGGAGAGAAGCAAAGAGAACTCACATCTCTCTGTAAAGGGTCTAGGGAATAAGTCTTACGAAGAGCAGCTGAGAAAACTGGGGTTGTTCAGCCTGGAGAAAAGGCTCAGGGGAGAGCTTATTGCTCTCTACAACTACCTGAAAGGAGGTTGTAGTGAGGTGGAGGTCAGTCTCTTTTACCAAGCAAAAAGTGACATGACAAGAGGAAAACAGCCTCAACTTGCAGCAGGGGAGGTTTAGATTGGATATTGGGAAAAACTTCTTCACTGAAAGGGTTGTCAGGCATTGTAACAGGCTGCCCAGGGAAGTGGCGGAGTCACCATCCCTGGAGGGATTTAAAAGACGTGTAGATGTGGTGCTTCAGGATGCGGTTTAGTGGTGGACTTGGCAATGTTAGGTTTACAGTTGGACTCCGATCTTCAGGGGCCTTTTCCAACCTAAATGATTCCATGATTCTATGATCTGCTCTTCACATCCTACAGAGGCACAGAGACTCCACACAGCCCCTCTCTGCCTAGTTCCCTACAAATTTCCACCCCAGGATTCGCACAGTTTTCTGGCCTCTCAGTTGAGCAGTGGGGAAGCCAAGAGTGGCAGAAGGGGGGTGCTAGTGTGCTCCTGGGTCTCACACCGATTAGGGTTTGGGACACATTTGGGGTGTAGATCCAGTCTTAAAATTGTGCTCAGCACTTCCATTCAATCAAAGCCCTGCAAAGTCAAGCAACCCACTATCTATGGATGAGTGAAATTTATTCACAATTTATTCCAAGTACATTCAAACCTGATCAAAAGCAACACAAAACTTCTAAAGCAAAAGAAAATGAGACATTACAGTACCTCAGTTTTTAAGGAGAGTCCACTGTTAAAGAATATAGCTGAAACAGCAATGTAAGTTATGGTAATTTCTGGTTTCAAGGGTCCTAAAAAATAGACACAGAACAAAGAACCACAGTCAAAGAGATAACGATATTTATATATTACATCAAAGTAAATGAGATTATTATAAAAAATACTTGGAGAAAATCTAATAATTAATGTATCTTTATTAAAAAGAGTGGAGTTTCTATTCAGTTACAGAAAGCATGCTTTTCATTTTTAAACACAAGCAAACCAGTGAGGGGAGCGTGAGATATGTCATCACACAGATTTGGCTTCCACGAGTACAGGCTACTGGGAACTAACAAGTAAATTCTGGAAATGCAAAGACAGGCAAGTTTTCAGGGCTCTCCTCTGTCACCAGAGTACCCCCATATCATCAGCAAACTCAAACAGTACACTCAAATGAAAATATTAGCTGCTCCCTCCCCAGGGCCGTGGACATCACCCACACACCTACCTCTCAGCTCTTCCACCACACACACCCACCTAGCTGCCTTCACAGAGGAAACCAAATCGCACCTGCAACAATTTTCTTGGGGCAATACAATTCTGCATTATTCCCCCACAACAGGGCTGTGGCAAAATGATTCATTCTTCATTCTGGCCCTACAATAGCACGTTTCAGACACACCACTGCAGTGGGATCAGCAAGGGCAGATGCCTGTACCTCCAAGGGCTCCACTATATTAAAGGCTTACATTTGTATACATTTACATACTTTTTTCCAGAGAGATTAAAATAAAATACTTCTTATACTCCTATAAAAATGATGCATTCTCTTAATACATTTTGCCTTCAGAGGGCATAAAGCATAAAACTCATCTTTTCACAAGCACTCAACCAGTTATATTATTAGAAAGTATTAGCAGTCTACTTAGGACCAAAGTAATATCCTAACTCTGCAAGTGACTGTAAGTTGTCATGAGCAAAACTGCAGCAGCAAACAAGCAAGCCTTTACTCAGTGCTTCAGAAGAGATCCTTTCTGCTCTCTCAGATGAATGGTACATTGATGGTCACATCACTGAAGCAAGGTCAGTGATTCCTAAATTAAAGCGACTTGATCATACACCGGGTTTTCTCACATTTGCATCTCAAGTCATTTAAACCCCAATCCTACTCTCAGAGAGGACGCTGTTGATGAGACACTAAAACTGTGTGTGTTAAATACAAAAAACAAAACAAAAAACCTAGTTGAAGGGTAAGGTAAAAATAAGCCAGGAAACGCAAGACTTAAAGTTACAACAAAACACACGGCTAGCTGCAAAATTATGGCATGTTAACTGAATAGCCAGGGGAAAAAGATAAAGTATATAAATAGATATAGTTATACAGAAAAAAATACACTTTTAATATATATAGAATTATAATTTTTTTCTAATATTTTAGAAGATTAGAGCATATATGCACATGCACATACACACTAGGCAGACAGGCAGTTGGTGGGTTAGTCTGGCTAAGACAGGAGTTCTTCCAGGACTCAGTTTCTCTACCTTAGGGCTTTTCACTGGGCTACCTGAACTCCTTGACACAGGAGAAGCCTCTACCAGCAACCACGGGTTCATGCAGCACAGGGAACCCTGGTCAGAACAGAGGCCCTCCAAAAGACTGGTCAGGAAAGCTCTTTTCACAAAGGAACTATTTTCATCAAATAGGAGAACACAGGAAACACAGGCTTATGCCCTGAAGGTGGCAACAGCACAAACCTTTAGTTGTGGAACTATGTTCCACTGGTACGGATGCTGGACCATTCATACCATTCCATAAGGTCCTGCAAATTACAGTGCACGGTTTTGTCAGCTAGAAGATTACAAACTAGCATCTGTTCATATGCTGGTTATTTCCCATGCTTCACTTCTTTCATTTTTTTCTGGTTTTAAAATGAGCACTGAGATCGTATAGCTTCAGAAGAGGGACATTTTCCCCCCCCTCACTTTGGGGAACATGAGCTCAGGAGTTTCAGTCCATGCTGACAACATTTTTCAAGCAAGTTGTCCCAGGAACAATACCACGCCAATGGCTGACATATCTTTGCAGCAGAATAATTAAATAAAGTACTCCATCATAAAATGCAGGAAGTAAGCTGAGGAGAAACCATCTTGCATTCTAGTCAAAATGATCTCCCAGATTGCTGCTAACAATTAGCACAGCAATCAAACCAGCGCAGGACAAACCACCTGACACTATCAATTTAAAGTTGTCTGTAAGGTCTGCTGAAGACACAGCATGGATCCTGCAGGAAGCTCCATGTGGGTCCTATTCACCTATGCAAAACAGCACACGGATGTTAGAAGGGATCCTTGCACAGCAGGAATTTGCCTACCCTGAACTCCACGAGGTACTGGAGCCTTAGTTGCCACAGCAAATGTTCTGAGACATTTTTAAATCACTTTCTTTTCCCCAGCACCTAAGGGAGGGGAAAAAAGTTGGCTCCTCAGTGAGAAGCTGTCTAGCCTCAAAATTCAGCTCTGTTAAGGAAAAAAAAAAAAAAAAAAAAACTATGTGGATAAAAGCACAAATAGATTCTTCCTCCCCTCCCATAACATGGAATTGCTAAAGTAATTCTGTTGTTCTACATCTCTTTATCTTAACTCCTCAGAGATCAATTAGAAATAAAAAATAAAGTTTAATTTGTTCTTGAAAATTGTGAACATCTGGAACCAAAGTTACAATGGAAACTAACCAGAACCTACTGCTAGCATCTATACTTAAAGATACACTGTTTAATTTGAAATAACACCGGGTATTTCATCAGCTCTTGTTACAAGAGACAAACAAGACTCCACTGCACAAAAAAGGACAGATCTTTAGTTCATGTGAGCATTTAACACCATTTTGCACAGAATTTTTTTCACTGTTTTCCCTCATCTTTAATGACGAGGCAAAAGGGGACCAAATAAATTTAAAGAAAAGCTATCTTTAAAAATACCAATGTGGTGTTATATAGTAAAAAAAAAAAAAAATTCACCTGGCTGAGATTGTAGCAGAGTGTATGTCAAGCTACACCTCTCCAAAGCCCCCAGATGGCAGACATTCATCCACTACACTGCAGCAACTTCGTGCCCTTCTCAAAGTTCTTGAAGTTACTACTTACTTAGCAGCAGCACATTCAAAGCAAGCAGCTACCCAGTTTTCACTACTCCTAATCCCAAAAGAGCAGGACATCGCTCCAGCGGCCGGTGCAGCGCCCAGCAAAGCCTCACACAGGAACCCACCTTCATCTCGGCCACCTGGCAAACCCTGCCGGGCTCTCAGGGACAGAGGGCGAGCTGCTGGAGGGGCAAGGCCCACAGGAGAGCCCGCCGTGCCCCCCACCCCCTCAGAACTTCCAAACTTTCGCAGCGGACACCCCGATTCCCCAGGGGCCCCGAGCAGCGCCCCGGCAGCAGAGCGGCCCCTCCGCCGCGGCCAGGCCCACCGACACCCCCCCCGCCTCCACAGGCGGCCACCCGGCCCGCTCCCCGCCCGGCACAGTACCGCCGGGGCCCCGAGAGCTCCTCCGGCCGCCCCCCACACGGCCGCGCAGCTCCCGCCCAGCCACCGGGGCACGGCGGCCGGACTCACCCCCTTTGACGCCGACGTTGGGCTCCAGCCGCGCCACGGCGATGACCAGGACGATCCCCAGGATGAACCATTCCTTCCGCAGGCGCTCCAGCAGCCCCATGGCGCGGCCCGCCGCTCCCCGCCGCCCGGCCCGGCGCAGCTCGGCGCAGCGGCGGGGCGGGGTGCAGCCCCACCGCCCGCCCGCCGGCAGGCACAGCCCGATCCGCTGACAGGAACAGTCTCACCCACCGCCGCCATCGCTACCACGCACCTCCTAATAGACACGCACCAATCCGACCGCCGGACTGCTCGCACCGCAGACCCCTCGCCGACGTCGGTCTCCCCCGCCACCGCCCCGTGGCGCATCCCCGCGGGGTGAGGGGGGACGCGGCGACGCCATTGACGCATCGCGGGGAGAGCGGTTGACGCCGTCAATAGCATCACCGGGCGGGCCGGGGAGAGCGGCCCCAGAGCCCGTCCCGGCGGGCGGCGCGGAGCTGGGCGGGCGCGGCGGGCGGGGAGTGCGCGCTGCTCGGGTACATTACGGTCCGCGTGACGCCCGGCGTTTGACGCGACGCGCGGGAGGGCGGGAGCGAGCTGGCGGTTGCGGCCGTGGGCGCGCGGGAGGGGCGGGGCATCCCTGTGGTGGCGCCGGCCGCTTCCAGCCGCCTCCGCCCCTAGCCGCCGGCCGGGAGGCTGCGGACAGCACACACACACACACACACACACCCCGACAGCCGAAATCCCGGAGCACCGGTGAGCTCCGGGCCGGCGGTGGCTGCTCTTGCCCCGCCACTGATTTTCCATCCTCACCTCGGAGGTCACCCGCGTGTCGCTTGGTGGCCGTAAGAAGGCGCCTGCCCGGTCCCCGCCGATTCAGAGGCATCGTCTGCCCCGCCCGCGGGAAAAGAAACACCTGTCGCGACCTGGCGACAGCGTCACCTCTCGCCATGTGCCCCGTGTCGCGGTGTGAGCGCCTGCTGAACCTCAGACACGTAGTTCGCTGTGCCGGTGGGTTTGTGCTGGTGTTGAATATATCTCCGTTAAAACAGTTACCGTGAAACCTCTCCCCCTGCCCTGTCCCCTGCTGTCCCCGCGGGACCCCCGGGCCCAGCCTCTGCCCCCCGCGCTCACCATCACGTCCCCGCGGATGAAGTCTCAGCGCAGCCGGTCACAGCAGCGGCTGCTTGTTCCGCAGGCTCCCAGCACACCCCTTCCGCGGGGTCATTGCTGAACCTGTCGGTGAGTTTGGGCTCTGCAGGGCTATTCAGGCTTCGAGGAACAGTCCGGTCACACTCTTTCCGCTCTCTGCAGAAAGTAAATAAATGTTTATAGCTCGAAGCAGAGCTGGGATCTCAGCCACTTCAGGGACTGTATATCCTGCATGCCCTGTGAGGGGCACCGGTGTAAGCATGTATACATCATAGCTGAATTATTCTAATACAGAGGGAATGCACCTTCTCCCACCCACGAGGAGATCCACAGGGGGCAGTTTAAAATCACAGAATGGTTTGGGCTGGAAGGGACCCAGTGCCACCCCCTGCCATGGGCAGGGACACCTCCCACTAGCCCAGGCTGCTGACAGCCTCATCCAGCCTGGCCTTGAACCCCTCCAGGGATGAGGCCGGAGATGTTTGCCCACAGCAAAGCTAGTTGCCAAAAGTTAGAAACCTCAGGTTTGGTGGCAGGCTCTGGAAGATTATTCTCATTTTCCCCTCCAAAGGGTCACTCCTTGTGCATTGGCTCAAGCCTGTCTCTCCTTCTCTAGAGAAAGATGAGCTATCTCACTGCATATTAGATTTAGAACAGCTAAATATATATTTTTAAAGCTAATGGTTTGGCTATGGTCATCAGATATCACCAAAAAAAAAGTTAACTTTTGTCTGTACTTGAAAAAGATAGGCGTTAAAAAGGCTCTCTCTTCCTCTGAGTGGATGCTTTGCCTGGAAATTAATTTCCAAGTGATCTGAACTTTTGTAGTAAATGTCTTTTGCCAACTGAGTTACAAAATACATGGATTAATGTGGCTGTCGTCTTCTGTAGTCATCAAGATTGTATGCAGATATTCTAAGCTGTGTATTGAAAGACTGGTACAAAGATACTTGAACTGGTTTTGTTTAAAAGCTGTTCTTTGATTATCATAAGCATTATAGGTTTCTTAGATGAAACAGATGAAATTGCTAGTGCTTTTAAATAAGAGACAACTGTGTGAGCGCTGCCCTGCCCCACCAGCGCAGAACAGGAAGGAAGAAAACACTGCAAGTATATTGCATCATTGGCAGGACTCCCACATGTCCTAAGTCTATTTGCAAGATAGCATCACTGTTGCTATAAGGCAATTTGTCATCCATGTCAAGGCATTTGGTAATAGAGAGGAACAAGTCAGTATCTGTCATACAAAACTATAGCCTGTAACATTTCACTTTTCTCCCATACAGACTCTGTACAGATCCTAATTAACCACTGGG
>WKFP01013898.1:1012115-1036477 GCA_011057875.1 Pterocles orientalis
GTTGCGGCCGTGGGCGCGCGGGAGGGGCGGGGCATCCCTGTGGTGGCGCCGGCCGCTTCCAGCCGCCTCCGCCCCTAGCCGCCGGCCGGGAGGCTGCGGACAGCACACACACACACACACACACACACACCGACAGCCGAAATCCCGGAGCACCGGTGAGCTCCGGGCCGGCGGTGGCTGCTCTTGCCCCGCCACTGATTTTCCATCCTCACCTCGGAGGTCACCCGCGTGTCGCTTGGTGGCCGTGAGAAGGCGCCTGCCCGGTCCCCGCCGACTCAGAGGCATCGTCTGCCCCGCCCGCGGGAAAAGAAACACCTGTCGCGACCTGGCGACAGCGTCACCTCTCGCCATGTGCCCCGTGTCGCGGTGTGAGCGCCTGCTGAACCTCAGACACGTAGTTCGCTGTGCCGGTGGGTTTGTGCTGGTGTTGAATGTATCTCCGTTAAAACAGTTACCGTGAAACCTCTCCCCCTGCCCTGTCCCCGCGGGACCCCCTGGCCCAGCCTCTGCCCCCCGCGCTCACCATCACGTCCCCGCGGATGAAGTCTCAGCGCAGCCGGTCACAGCAGCGGCTGCTTGTTCCGCAGGCTCCCAGCACACCCCTTCCGCGGGGTCATTGCTGAACCTTCCGGTGAGTTTGGGCTCTGCAGGGCTATTCAGGCTTCGAGGAACAGTCCGGTCACACTCTTTCTGCTCTCTGCAGAAAGTAAATAAATGTTTATAGCTCGAAGCCGAGCTGGGATCTCAGCCACTTCAGGGACTGTATATCCTGCATGCCCTGTGAGGGCACCGGTGTAAGCATGTATACATTATAGCTGAATTATTCTAATACGGAGGGGATGCACCTTCTCCCACCCACAAGGAGATCCACAGGGGGCAGTTTAAAATCACAGAATGGTTTGGGCTGGAAGGGACCTTAGAGACCATCCAGTGCCACCCCCTGCCATGGGCAGGGACACCTCCCACTAGCCCAGGCTGCTCACAGCCTCATCCAGCCTGGCCTTGAACCCCTCCAGGGATGAGGCCAGAGATGTTTGCTCACAGCAAAGCTAGTTGCCAAAAGTTAGAAACCTCAGGTTTGGTGGCAGGCTCTGGAAGATTCTTCTCATTTTCCCCTCCAAAGGGTCACTCCTTGTGCCCTGGCTTAAGCCTGTCTCTCCTTCTCTAGAGAAAGATGAGCTATCTCACTGCATATTAGATTTAGAACAGCTAAATATATATTTTAAAAGCTAATGGTTTGGCTATGGTCATCAGATATCACCAAAAAAAAGTTAACTTTTGTCTGTACTTGAAAAAGATAGGCTTTAAAAAGGCTCTCTTCCTCTGAGTGGATGCTTTGCCTGGAAATTAATTTCCAAGTGATCTGAACTTTTGTAGTAAATGTCTTTTGCCAACTGAGTTACAAAATACATGGATTAATGTAGCTGTCATCTTCTGTAATCGTCAAGATTGTATGCAGATATTCTAAGCTGTGTATTGAAAGACTGGTACAAAGATACTTGAACTGGTTTTGTTTAAAAGCTGTTCTTTGATTATCATGATAAGCATTATAGGTCTCTTAGATGAAACAGATGAAATTGCTAGTGCTTTTAAATAAGAGACAACTGTGTGAGCGCTGCCCTGCCCCACCAGCGCAGAACAGGAAGGAAGAAAACACTGCAAGTATATTGCATCATTGGCAGGACTCCCACATGTCCTAAGTCTATTTGCAAGATAGCATCACTGTTGCTATAAGGCAATTTGTCATCCATGTCAAGGCATTTGGTAATAGAGAGGAACAAGTCAGTATCTGTCATACAAAACTATAGCCTGTAACATTTCACTTTTCTCCCATACAGACTCTGTACAGATCCTAATTAACCACTGGGATTCAACCAGATCTCAGAATGGTCTGGAACATGTGTACATGAGTTCTCTATTACACCATATGAAACCATTTTGGAATATATTTAGCTGTGGCTTAGACACAGTAAAGGAATGAGAGTTTAGCTTCTCTCTGATTTCACGTGACTAAATTTTCATTTTTGTTCAATTGCAAACACCTCAGGGCTTCCAGATGCTTTCCTGCCTCTGAAGGCCCTCGTGTTTCCTTCTGCATAATATAAAAGCTTCATGACGTGTAGCTGTGTGACACCAAATATTTGTTGCTCCCAGGTAATCTGTTGAAACCAACAGGACTATTTACATGAGTGGCAACAAGTTGTCATGTCTGCAAAGATGCAGGAGTGGACTAGATGTTTCTGGGCTTCATGTTCCAAACAACTTTACGTGGCTTGTAACCAATGCACAGACATCAGCTCCCCTTTGTGCAGTATAGAGCCCATTTCTTTTGTGTACCCAGACTCTTATCTGTACAACATACCATGCTGTCTAATAACTACAGAGTTAAGATATCTTAGGGAATGTGCTGGGATTTTTAAGTTCTATAGTAGCAGATGTCATCTGATTATGCATTTAGACAGGAGAGATTTCAATATAAAGGAGAGGGGATCATGAGATAAAGGGAGCTTAAATGAGATGAAGAGATAGTATTAAATAATTTAGTTTGAAAAGAACAAAGATATTCAGAATGAACAAGATAAAGAGAGGTGTTAATTATAAATAGGAAAGTTGAGGAGAAAAAGTGGAAATATATGGGAGACGGTTTACAACACATTTATATTTCTCACCAGCACTTAGTGGCATGATCTCAGATTTTCTCAGCAGCTTGAAGAGATTGCTCTGCTGATCCCATTAGCTGATTTTCCTTATGGAAATGGAGCTCACAACCCTTATTCTGTCTTGGCCTAGGTGCTTATGCTGTTTCAGGCATCTGCAAGGCATCTTTTGGTTGTTGCTACTGGACATTATCAAATGCCTGTGAATGATTAGGTAGTGCCAGCAGCAGGACTTAGTACCATTAGCGTAATGCAGTAGTAGGAATTATGTGTAAGTTCAATTTAGAACAGTGCTTAATGGGACTTAAACATGTATAGGTATGCTTTTCTAAATAGGAGCTATAAGATGATAAAAGGTTTTGTGAATATTTAGTTTTGTTTCTATAATGGTGTCTTTTCCCCGGAGTCTATAAATGCATAATACTTTTTTTTCTTTACTTCTAACAGAGTCCTCTTATATACTTAAATATCCAACAAATAAGCATATTTTCTTTTACTTAAGAGCCCAGTGTGAAATTTTCATGCACTAATCTTAGACATTAGGAAGAAAATTTAAAAGGCAACAAACAGGGCTTCACTGATCCTTTTCCTAGAATATGCTTTTCTTACAAAGAAACAGAACCTGGCTTACTGCTGCTCCACTCATTATATTCTCTTGCCTTCCCCTCCTAGACCTCCAAGAGAGCACATAGACTGCAGACATTTTCACAGAAAATGTGGTTTCCCAGTAGACAGCAAGACTATAGTGTGTTTGGAAGTTTATATTAAAAAAAGCAATTGGCATTATAAAACTGTGCTTGACACAAATTACAGGATTCTTTAACTGTAATTAAAAAACAAAAAAATTAAATACCATTAAAATCTGTACATATTTAAACCTGAAAAAATGAAAGCAGAAATGTGACAGGTTCTCTGGATTATTTCGATTAACAACTGGATTTTACCTGTTAAGTAAGACACTTCAGATATAACATGGTAGTACTTTTATACCTTCTCCTTATACTTCTTAGAATAACTTTCTAATATTACAATAATCTTACCAAAACACCTAAAACATAACAGCTGCAGTATATTTTGCTCTATTTGCATAGGGTGTAAGCAGCAGATTTGTTCCTGGGTGTGTGCACACGCATGTGCAGTACCAATGTTTTACAACAGTTTCAGAGTGGTTAACCGCTCGTAACAGTAAGAGCATTCAAGTCACAGAAAGCAGAAAGAAGAATAATCATCCCAGCTGTGATACTGGTCACAAAAGTCAAGTTTGGAAGAAGCAACCATCAGAAAAACTGGAAATATATGAGTGCATATAGGCTTGAAAAGGAGGCAGTTGGTAGACAAAGGGTTTGTCTTAAGGTTGCTGAAAGCCGGCTGTTAGAAGCTTAAGCTTTATCTTCTAGAAGAAGGAATAGCAGGGCTTGTCCAAGAGGAAGGACAGCCCATGCTCCGAACTTCGTAGTCACTCAGCTAATTTCTCTTGAGTCTGTCCCTTTTGATTGCAACACTACCAAAGAGTTTAAAGGCTCAGAGAAACAAGGGAAATTCTCCAGCTCCCCTGAGGGAGAATGCTGGAGAAGTTGGCTTTAGACTTTCTCAGATTTGTCAGTTTGACTTCACCATAGTATGGCACCTGTTGCTCCGTACCTCTCTCAGATCTTTGCACATCATTGCCATCTCCTGTCTTCACCGTGGGCCAGGACCCAGATCACCATCAGTCTGGAGAAAAGCTGAGTGCATTCCCCAGACAGAGCTATGATTAACTCTGTCCATGGCCAATTTGAGCATGTAGGAGACCACAGCCTCAAGATCAACATGGTGTGCAACAGAAGGATGCAAGTGTGGACACATCCTTTGTGCTTAGCTTGGCACATTGACTTCTGTTGATGATTTTGAACATCAAATCATGTTCATAACTTACAACCTGACCATTCAGTCCTCATCAGGCACCATGATTTCCCCTTGCAGGATGGAAGCTGAGCAGCTTGTTTTCCACACTAGGGTACAGATTCACAAAGGAAGGGTTTGCCTGCCCTCCACTTAATAAACCAGGCCTGAGTGCCATGAAATGGGGGACCTTATAGTCATATAGCCTGACAGCGCAATTGTTTACCTGCATTGAAGTAAATTCCACATTATTTGCAAATCAAGTTCTTTGATCCCAGCCTTTCTTATCTGGCCTTTTGATTTAAAATGGACTGGGAAGTGCCCCTGCAGGAATATAGGTGCTTCTGTGTGCTGCATATGGCAGTCCTGAGAGGAAGGGCTGTCCTCCCACACATCGTTGTGGCACTAGGACCCTTTTCATTAGTTCCAGCTGCAGTGATTAATACCATTGGTGACTGAGGAGGAGGGGAGACCACCGGGCCAAAGCTGGCAGGAGATCCCCATTGGCAGTACTCTCAACTGATTCAAAATTCAAACTCCTCCCGCAGAGATCCTCGCAGTCCCTCTCCAACAGAGGCACAAGAGCACATTAGACATTGCAGACCTCCATCTGTTAGTGGTGATCAGGTTCACTTCTCTCTCTGCCCTCAAAGTTGCAGAGGTAAGTGGAAGACTTACCTTCACTGGGAAAGCAGGCCAAAAGAAGTGGAGTCGGGAAGGGAGATAAGCTATTGGGAAATCCACTAAATAATGCGGAAAAATATAACCAGAGAGGAAGAGATCCTTTAAAAGTTATTTAATAAGAAATCAGCTTGTCTGTATAGCTATTGTATCTGTCAATACAAAAAAAATGAAGATGCTGACAACTCTTCATCCCATGATCTGCAGCATTAATAAGTGATGAAGTATTTAAAAAACTGGGACACTTTGTGCCTGTAACAATATCACATGAGGACAAGGAAATAAAGCTGAACTAAAACAAAGGACATGATTGTATATTGCTGGCAAATAATGACATAAATTAAAAACAAAACCACAGAAACAAATACAGCCCCCTCCAACCATCAAATATAAGGAAAACACAACTGCCTCAGGTTTTGCAGTAATCAGATGCAAATCAAAGTCAGTGGTATCTGGTGAAAGTTTTGGATGCAGTCATTCCAGAAGTGTCCAGCCCAAACTGAATATTTAAAGAGAGAGGATGGGAACCGAGGGTTAAAATGAATCTGAGGTAAGAGTTTTGGGGTTCATACCGCCCCAAGGCAAACAGCACCACAAAGGACATGGCCTGAAGGGAAAGCCTTTTCTATCCAAGCCTACTGTCATGTTGCTCTCCTTCCACTGGGGATTTGTTTCCCTTACTACGGCCTGACTGAGAGGAAAGACCTTTGCACCTCTGGCACATTGTGCTCGCACACACACCCTTGTTTCTTTGGCACAGCCACACAGTTGCTAAGCCCTCTCACTCCTTTCCCTCACACTCAGCACCTGCCCTACAGACATCTCTCTCTTACTGGGACAGTGCCAAAGAGCTCTACCGTGGGACACTCTGCCCTCTCCTTCCTATTCCCACAGAAAGGAAGACTTATTTTGTGAACTTGAAATATTCCTACAACATAATCATGTTTCACAAAGATTTCCAAGCAGCACTGTCCACTGCCCACCATCTACACAGCTCATGCCACACAAGTCATCTTCGTTTGACTTTGTATTGTCCATGTCACAGATCTCATCCGATCTCCCCAGTTTCACTCCACGTAAGCAGCTTTAATGCCAAAGCCTTGTGCTGCAGTAAACAAGGGAGAGAACTTTTTTTTTGTAGGTGCACCTAAGTCAGAAAGTACAGTAGGGAAGCTAGAAACAAAAGCAGCAGAGATTAAGAAGAAATATGGGGAGGGATCATCTGGTTATTTAGGTTCTGCTGAAAAATAAAAGCCTAAAGAGGCTGTATTGGGGTAGAGCTCTGTATTTCCTTTATAGGGTGTGCATTAAGCAGAGTTCTACCGTGATCCCTTTAGGAAGTGGGAGAGTTACGACAGTGCCTTTTCCCCGAGAGCATTTCTAAGCTTTCCTCGTAGGAAGCTTTCCTTGTGGTGCATTTTTAAGTAGATCAAATGTAGAGGAAAATCCCAATTCAGAATTAATTGGCATACATTTTTTCAGGAGCTGGAGGGATTTTGCATTTCTTCCTTCTAGATGAATTTACAACACTCCTGCAGTCCCACATCTGAAGCTGCACCTGTCTGTGTAAGCATGCAAGCACAAGGCCAGCAGTAAAATACATCTCTCCCATTTTACCACTTCACCCTGTTACTCAAACAGATGCTTTCCAGTGTGGTGTCCGTTTCCCACATTTACTCCAGCTTGTTCTTGGCTTCCTTTGGTCATGTTCTTGCTGAGGACACAGCAGGACAGAAAGAGGAACCGTTTCCAGCATCCCTGCACACTCTGAGTCAGCAGCTGAAGCAGACACTGGAGTGGTGTGAAAACACTCTGAGGGGGTCCAGAACAATACTTCACCTGGGAATACTTAGTACCTCAGCTCCAGGATCTTGTGCTTGTCCTTCCATTATTTTATGGAACAATGGAACAATGCCAAGGTGGCTCTACAGTGAAAGACCACTGTTTCCTTGAGTCATGCCTCTGCTCTGATAAAATAGCTTACTTTTTAACAGAGCTGACCAAACAGCACCTCCACAGCCCAAGTACCACCCCTGTTTATCCAGACAGGTACTCGCTTCTCATCTCTTGTCTATATAGCAAGCTCCATGTGAGTCACGCAGCAATAATCACTGCTTATATACAAGATCCCCTGTGTACTGTATATTAATGTCTGGCTGGTAATTTAATGGCACCTCTAGGCATAAACAAAAGTTTATTAAAACAGTAAGTAAAATGTTCCCAAAGACTGGCCTGCATTTTTAATTTCCTATTCAGCATTCCAAAATACAGAGCCAGCCTTTTTATGCAAAAAGAAAGCTCCAGAATTAACACCAAGTAACATCAATTTGCACAAGTTAGACATAGCATGGCCTGGAGCAATAGGATGTTTCACTTGTATCCACAAATCCTTTCTTTTCTGATAGTCTTCAACAGTGACAGCCAAACAAAAATTTGGATTGATTATTAGGAAAGGTGTACAACTCCAGGAAGCAGCAGCATATTGATTACTGCTCAAATTACTTGTCAATTCTTAGATAGGAAGCCACAGGACAGCTAAAACCTTAAATTGCAGTCAGTAGTTGGCAGTGCCCTCTGTAGTTAAGACCAAGTTATGCTTTGAACATCCAGCACGTAACAATGACATGGTTCCTTATCTGCACTTACCTCTTCATGTGCATGAGATGCTTATTTTACAAGTGATTTAGTGCTTTGAAGACCAGCAGGTTTCTTTTACCATACAATAATTCCTTGAGCTCAGTAAAATGCATAGTAAATGTATCAGCTATTACCTATATGATTATACATTTACATTGGGCAAGTGGGTGGACGTTATTTATTTTTCTTTTTACAATATTCAAACAAACATGGTTTGATCTTTGCATTTCAAGTTAAGAAATGAAGACATGAACATTTGCAGCAGAAAATTTGTCCGTGGAAGAAATTCACTGTGGAGATGCTGACAAGTGAGCGGGGAGCTTTGCTTTTAGCAAGTCTCATTTCAGATCCCAGACACATTTCCAGACTGCAATGCTGTTTCCCCACTGTAATTTAGCATACGCTAAGGACCCTGAAGCTCTTTCCACCTCCCAGGGCACGTCACCACCAAGCTCTGTTTTGAAACAAGACCCAGTGGTGCTCGACTGTCTGCTGTACCACTTGTTCCATGGAATGGGAACAGGAGCTGAAGAGAAGGTAGACAGACCTGCTCCAAGCACTAGGACTTTGGGAGCCTAGAACAAATACAGATGTTGCCAGCTCTTTAGAGCCCAATACATTTGTCATAACCTAGACTATTTGCCTACTTGCCACAATGAAGGGACTCAAGCAGCTCAAGAAGACTCCTGTGAACATCACTGGCAAGAGTTAGTGAGGAGGAGAAGGCTACAGGTATCTCAGAAGAAAAGCTCCCAGATTAAATCCTTTAATGCCTGTACAGAATAAAAACTTGCTTTGCATAAAAGCATTTATGGCACATCAATGGCTTTTTTCCTCCTGGCATTCTTCAGTTTTAAACTACATTTTTCTTAGATGTAAGAGACAGTCTGATATAAACAGATTTGCTACTGCCCTGTTAGCCTTAACCTGCAGAGATTGGTGTCCTTTATTTATAGCAACCTGATTTTACCTAAAAAAAAAAAAAATCAGGCTCTTGTAGTTTTTACTGTCTTGTTTAAGATTAGATGTCAAAGGTTTGAACATTCAGCAGTAAGCACAAATATCTTATTTCTTTTGTCTATCAGAAAAGAATGGCACTTCTCACGGGAGAAAAAGCACAAGGTGGGGGTCAGGCAACACCACCAGTGCAACTGTGGTGCACGCTTTGTGGTATTTCACATTTCCAGTTAAAACACCAGGGCTGGTATGTTATCTGTCATAGTATGCCACCACAAAGTATTCAGGCATAATGGATGATGTGTACAAACAAGAGCTTGCTGGATCTGGCCAGACCTTAAAATTAGGCAAAGTAACAATGATGCGGGAACCTTCAGACTTGGTGTGGCAGCAAGTCCCCCAAATCCTCATGGAGGTCAAGGTATCTTCCACATGGGAGGGAAACTCCTACTTAAACCATTCCCTCACATAGGACATTCATTATACAGCTCTTTTCTACGTCTTTTTCTTCTACAGATGAGGACGGCTGTTTAGGACCCTCACCATTCAAGGCAAGAGATCCTTCCCACTTTAATACTTTGATCTCCATACTTGTGACTTAATTTTTTAATATTGCACCACCTGTGCAAGGTCCACTTTTCATCTCCCCTGCATAACCACTGTGACAATACAAGGGCTGAAATTTTAGCCCCAGTTTAACAGAACACTTGCACACATATTTAAGGTGCTGCAGCCGGTGAAGAGGCTGATTTACTTTAATGCTCTGCTGAGTTAGAGACCTATGACCCTGTATCATATGCAACTTTAAATTGAGTTCATAAGAGTTACATGTATGCAATGACATAAACCCTTGACTTTTTCATGCCAGCAATAGAAAAGAATAAGTAGAAAAGAATAAGAAAACTGTTGGTCAGAGTCTGGAAGCTTTGCATATTCATACTTCTCACAGTTGTTAAGTGTTTGAAAATTCAAGTAATGAGCATACAATACTCTGGCTGCCTTTCTATTGCTTGGGGGTTTGCTATTCTGGTGATATCTCTACAGAAACCCTTCTATCAAGTCAGGTTTTTTTGCCCTCAAATTGAATTAGCACTTGTACATTGAAGTTTTCAACATCACCCATAAGATTTTCCAACTTGTCAAAAGAATCTGCATGGTCTCTAACCATGAATAAAAATGACTTCAGATATCATCTTTATTTCAAGTTTTATTTCCTGGGATTAATTCAATTGATTGTGCTGGTGGCTTGTTAAGCAGCTGCTGAAATAAACACAACATTTGTCCTTCTGTGTAAATATATGGGCACCTGGTTTAATTATAATTTATACCACCGCTGGAGGAAAAAAAAGCCACCCCCAAAAAATCCCAGAAAATGAGAAATACCCTCTCTTTTCCAGACTGACACTAGAGACCTGAAACTGCAAGAACCCTCTCATAGCAACAAAACTTGGCTCACTTTCCTCTAGCTGGTTTTAATAAATCTTTTGTCATAGAGAAGGAAAAGAATAAGGTTCAGTAGATATATATAACCTCATAACTTTTTTTTGCATATATCCACGTGCTTACACAAGACATTAATGTTTTTCTCCTTGCCTGATATAACTAGGAGTAGCCCCATAAATCTTTACTTCAATATAATTCTCATTTTATGCTTAGCAGACCTAACCCTGATTTGTGTCTATTATTACAATCACATTAACCCTGTTTTATGGCTAACAGATCAGGGTTTAAACCAAAACGTGTAGATAAAATACAGCGGAATATACCCCTTTGGCCTGAATACACATTTTTCCTTCCCCCAGCCAGCTCTAGTAGCGAAAATGGCATCGCCAATACGAAATAAAAGGAACAAATCATTCCACATAATTCTTTTAAACTCTTTTGCAAGAATTATTTGGTTCCTTTAAATCTTTACACATATTGATTTTCTGTGCTATTCTCATTGTACAATAAAAAAATCATGGGCTGACACAGAGCTAAAGTAAGCAGAAGGCAGTGGAGCCTCTGGCACCGGAGCAGAAGTGGGCAAAAAGAATCACATCTGTAATAAGACTCTGGAAACTCAGAGGTACGTATAGGATCAGTTGTTAATACCTTTTTCATGCCTAGCTAAGCACCACTCTTAGCAGCATGCATGTGCAATTCACATGAAATATTAATAAGCAGCGCACAGTTGTGTCCAAACAGAGGGAGAGCTGCACAGCTCAGACTTGTTCCACTGCCCAGAGCTCAGCTCCTCCCTCTCCACTGCCCTCCTCCAACCAGGCCACCGCACCAGGTTCTGTCCCAAGGTTTCAACGACATGACACTATGCACACATGATGCACTACAGGTTGAGGAGGAAGAAGAAAAAGAAGGAGTAGGAACCATACCATTTCATTACACCACCAATACCTGGCCACCAACAACCATCCTGAGCTTGGATTCAATAAATATTCACTTTGTCCTACAGTACCACGGCCCATCATTGCTTTTAAAAACAAAGCCAAGCCCTAGAGGTGGCACATAGGTGTATCTACCAAACACATCCAGCCAGAAGTTTAAAAGGTGGCAAACCAAAGATTTGCTTTTAAGTGACAGGTAGATGAATACCCTACTTCAAGTAAATAGCATCTGGCATTAGTAAACTTATCACTAACGGCTAAAAAAATCAGAAAGACAACAAAAAACTCGAAAGAGGCTGCAATCATGTCACTGGCACTGGCTGCTGCAAGTGGCTATTAATTTAACAACAAAAGTAAACTACTCCCATTTTCCCAGATCAGTGTATCATTTTGGGGGCTGTCTATCTCGAGATAACCTATTTTTACCCTTAACAGAGGAACATAAAAATTCTAATCAGTTCTCAGATCTCAAGAGTCCAAAGAGAATTTGCATTTCTGCATAAAGAAGGACTCTGTACAGAAGACTAAAATGGGAATTGTTTGGGTTATATGAACTCAGGTAGGATACCGCTGTGGTCAGTTCCTTGACAGGCTTTATCGTTCAACCCCCTCCTCTGGAATGATGCCAGCTATAATTATACATTATAATGAGCAAGAATCTTGAATTCACAGCAGAGCAGTGAACTTGCTTCTCCTCACCTGCAGTAATGTATTTCTGCCCTCCTTCTTCATCTTTCCTGTGTTGTTTTGTAGTTTGTGTCAAACAAGTCTCATTCTTCTCGTTACAGACAAAAATCTCTGCTCGTCAAAGTGCTGAGAGAGCTAATTCTTATTGTTCTTACTTGTTACGGAAAATCTCCTGCCAAAGGAACCACTTGGCTTAAAATACCGTAAACAACCTCTCCTCCTTTCCCCCTGCCACAGGTTGCTTTTAAGAAGCCTGTTTACATCGTCAGTAGGTCTTGTCTGTGCAAAGCAGCGTAACTAGGAGTTGCCATATCAAATGCGTTGATGGGAGGGAGCAATAAAGAAATACCTTGGCAGACTAATTATGACCTCCCGCAAGCCAGGCACTTAAATGCTCACCTTCCTGCTTAGCGGATTCAAAAGTAAGAGCTGAGCAGCAGAGTTTCCACCCACTCGTCAGGTTTACACCTGACAACAGGTGTCAACATCCTGTCCCCATACCTGCCCTATAGGCTACTGGGAAATAACAGTCAGACCCACTGCAGAGATGGCTACCCAGTAAGTGGGTCTAACCCTGGGGGACATGAAGCAGCCAGGTTACTGCCAGCTTCCAGGGGATGCCAGAAGAGCCTGAAGGTGGACAAGATGACCTGGACATACTTTTTCTATGGCTTGCCTTGCTGAATGCTATGGATTTCTATAGCACTTCTGCCAGTTTAAACACAGGGTAGAAAGAACCAGCTTTGTCAGGGAGGAGAGGTGGTGTTCCTTTAGGAGCTCACGTGCTGTCATGCCAAGCCTGGGAGGACTGGGCGTGATTCCACACTCTTTCCACATGTCAGCTGTAACTTCTCATTTCACTGTGCACTGTATTCTGCAGTGATCCCCTTGCATTTCCCATCACCTCACACACAAATAGAGAACACTCTTCTTTAACAGCATAGCATATTCCTTTTGAATTATTTGAGAAGCACAATGAACAAATACAACTTAAATCTAGCTAAGTACCAGCCTCTTAGAATGCACACAAGCATGAAAGCTATTAAAAAATAACTATAATAATTAAACAGGTCTACGTAACTCCTAATGTAAGTAGAAGGGGCAGAAAATGCCTCATGCCCACAACTTAGAAATTCACTGACCTGTGGTCTTGCACTGAGATTACCATCGCTCAGCCCAAACGGTGAAACTGAAAGCAAAATACTCTGATTTATTCTTCCAGACTTCAAAGCTGGGCAGAAAGCCTTGGTAGAAAAAGGTGAAGAGTGAAATCTTGATTCTGTTCAGGTTAATAGAGAAAGCACTCATGAAGTCCTGACCTTGCCAAGGGCCTATTAGCATTTCTGAAAGCAGCAGAGACTGACACATTTCTGCTAAAATAACTTCTGCACTTGGGTTTCTCCTAAGGGTCTCACACCCACCAACCAACACTGGGTTAAGTCGAGGCTGCAATGAATCCGCAGCCGGACAAAGCTGGTGCTGCTGCCCACTGAGCTCTCCTCCAGATGGGAACGAGCAAAGCCACCTACAGCAGGGTAAACTGGGGCTTTCACCCAGAGACCAGGATGAGAGGGAGAGCAGGAGCCTTGCTCTAAAAAGCAGACAGTTTTACCACATGAACAGGAAAAAAAAAAGCCAAACCCAAACCAGCTGGGATGATGCTAAACCAAACCATGATGAAAAGTGTTGTGCTTGGGATCCGACACTTGCGATGCCATTACCTTCCAGATACCTGTGTTTTGTTAGGTGGATTTGTGTTTGTTATTTATTAGTAAGAGCAAACTTTTTGCTGCTTTCTTTTGAGAGCGGTGCATCAGTATGTCCTAGAGGGGTTTCCCCCCTGGAGTGTTTTGAGACGTTCCCACCTTTGTTTCCTGTTTTCCCTGCTATATTTCCCTCTGCCTTCTGAAGTTGCATAGGCTACTATTTATTCATCACTTTGATTTATTAAGATGCAGTTCAGGTTTTCACCTGTGTTGTATGTTTTGCAACTATGAAATATGGATCTAAGATTCAAAAGACACAAGAGCGTAAAAAACCTTTCAGAGGCTTTTGAAGAAGCCGCACCAGATACAAGAGTGGTTCAGCAGTGCAGAGCTGGTACCTGCCACCTAGAACAGCTCCCAATATAACAAATTTTATATTTCAACATTATATTGTGCTGGAATAAATACAGAGTTCATTCTGCATTTTCATCATGTTCTGATAAATCCCAGGTCTGACTACATCTTGACAAAAGAGTCCACATGAAATATGTTGCTAATTATTTATACACTTCTTCAAAGACTCAGTGCTTCTACTGGTACTTCTCACTACTCTTACCTGCCCAGGCCCTAAAGCTGTTTTTCAATCACTGAACTGGAGCCCCTTAGAGTAACAACTTTATTATAAAGGTTCATAAACCTGGCAGTGATTAACAGCACAGGTTAATCAAATGAGTGTAGAACAGGCTTTCCCCTCCTTTTCTTTAAAGGATACTGGCCCCAAGTCTTTTTCCCTCATTGCTACATGGAAATAAATTTGCTATTAACTTTTACTTATTGGTGTCGTAGCAGCCTTTGAAGAGCCCTTTCAGAAGCAAGCACCGTTGTGCTTTTTCACACACGTAAAAGCACACCAGACTGCGGTTGCTTCTGCAGCCCAGCCCCAGCAATGCCCAGGGCCAGGCGCCAGCACAGCCCAGCTCTGCCAGGACCCACCCCTGCCCAAAAAAGAGCGGGCAGCCTGATGCTCATGCTTAATCCCACTTACTAAACAAGCTGCTTGATTATTTAGAATAATTAAGAGAAATCACCCTCCACTCGCATCAGTTGGTCAGCTTCTTATGAAAATAAGTATTAAGTCTGCCTAGTGCCAAACCTACCAGGTTCATTTACTCCAAGACCAACAGGACAGAAGTCTCCAGTGTACTCTGTGCAGAGGATTAGTATCTGATCTGAGCAATCTGCAATCAAACTCTCACTGAACATAAAGTAACAAGGGGAGAGTGCTCTGTGGCAGTTACCACGCTGGAGGGCAGCTGGACCTACACGGAGTCTAAACTTCTGAGAGGTGGAGCCAGCAAGAAGCTGGCAACAGCTTTCCGTGGCTGCTTTCTGACCCCCAGCACATTGTCAGTCACTAGCCACAGCATTTTCATTTGGAGCTTTCTGGACCATGGTCTTGAAATAAATGAGATTAAAGTCTTGATTTAGTTCGGTTCTGCTGGGGAGAGAAAGGGAATTTCCGTACAGAGTTAGCTAAGTGCAGGGAGGGAAAAATAACTATGTAGCAAGTACTGAAATGTATTATATTGGCTTCACCTGGTTGAATCCACGTTTTGTTTTCCTGTGTTAATTGCTTCTGGAAACTACAAACCCAAACCACCCCCAGCCACTGTGGCTAGCAGGCTGAGCCAGAACACTCCGTGTCTTCTCTCACGGCTCTCCCCAGTGGTTATGAAGACCTGTGCTTGCTCAGGACTGCTTCTGTTGTCAGCTGGGTTTATGATAATAAAACCACTGAGTTAACCCAGAGTAAACTCATCTTCCCTGTTGACAGCTTGCCCTTCTCCCGAGGTCTCAGCATCATGCACCCCTCATCCCTGCCTGCAATCACAGCTCGGCGGGGACTTCTCCTTTCTCTCCAGTTGGCATACGGATGCTCAGCGCTGGAGCATCCAGGTACCACTGCTATAGGGGCGCATTCAGCAACACAAGCAATGACTACCATGGGGTTACTGCGCTCCCTTGCCCTCAGCCCAGCCACCGAGCATGCATCCTCCCCCTGCTTTAAGATGCTGTTCCTGCTCTTCTCTTGCTGACAGATTATAACAATTAGGGGCAGATGAAAAAAAGTTTATTTGCACATAAGCATAAACTATCAGTAGACCTCAAGCGAATTCTGAATGATATGATTTTGGCAACCTGAAGTAGACACAGACAGCTCAGACCAAAGTTGCTTCTCTTTCAGCTAATTGCAGAATGAATGTTAGCATGCTTTGGAAACATGGTATAAAAACCATGAACAGATAAAGACTACATTTTTCTTTTTTGTCCTCTCTAAAACTGTGGGTTATTTTCGCCAAAAGGGGATGTTCCCTTTTCCTTGCTTCTACTTAGATGACCTGTAAAACAGGGGAAGCAGGCAAACTTGTGGTTTTTACTCCAGAAACATTGGGAAGAATACCACAAAACCTAAAATAAGGTCTTTATTGACTTATAGTTGCTTGGTTTTGGGTTGTTTTGGGGGTTTTTTTGCTACTGTAAGTGGTTCAAGAATTCATGTGATAGCCCTGAACAGAACAATTGCTGTAACCTGAAATCTTATTATTCTGATGCGTGCCAGTGTGGTATTTAAGGTCCAATTCACACGTATATTAGCTAACAAACTAGGGAAACGCTAGCGTACACAGGAATTTCTGCTGGCCTAATACCATTGCCTGACACACTGCCACCACCTCTCACCACTACAGCACACATGTAAAATCCTTATCAAAATGTTATTGAAAAAAATATTGTATAGGTACAGGAGAAAGTCTGCTATCCCCTCAAAGCTCAATTTTCATTGCACCACATTATAAATTAGATTTTTCATCATGTATCTCAGGCATAGAAAACAAATTCACTAACCCTCTAAAAACAAGATCCCTCCCCAAAACTCTCTAATGACGATACTGGTCCAGAACACACATTTATAGATATATCATAAATCTTTGGTTAAAATGGGACTTATAAAGGTTGTGCTGACACAGCTTCTCTGCAATGACAACTGCGTGTAGAGAACTCACCCCACTAAAACAAAACCCTATTAATATTGCACACCAAACCCTACAGAAGTTTTGTTACTCTTGCAGCAGGCTCCAAAAAAACAGGATGGAAACCAGCCCTGCCTCCATCCCTGCCCAAACCAGGGTTCACCCAGCCACAGAGCACAGGCTTCTGCTCTCACATGGAGCACAATCCTAAATCAAATGAAACAAAACTCTTTCCAATACCTTCAGCTGGGACTTGCTAACTGATGAATCACAGAATAGTTTGGGTTGGAAGGGACCTTCGAGACCATCCAGTGCCACCCCCTGCCATGGGCAGGGACACCTCCCACTAGCCCAGGTTGCCCAAAGCCTCACCCAGCCTGGCCTTGAACCCCTCTAGGGATGGGGCATCCACAGCTTCTCTGGGCAACCTGGGCCACTGCCTCACCACCCGAACAGGAAACTTAAGTAGCTTTGAACTCAAGATGGACTTAAGTTTCTTTGGCCTCCAAGCATGTAACCCTTACTTGTCAGGTTCTGAAGTTTTTCTGGTCTTCAAGTTGATTTTTTCAGTATTCTGAGCGATTAATGAAGACAAATTGAACCATCTTATTTCTAGATGGACATGCCTTCTGCCTTTGAGGCAATTTTTTTTAAGTAAAATAACATGCCCACTATTACATAAAAAAATGACAACAGAGCATGCTGCAACATGTAACACACCATGAGCTGTCATACAGGGACACGGCAGGACATCAGGTGTCACAGAGAGACAAAATAAGAACCAAACCCCGTTTCATTCCAAGACATACCTCTCGCATGATCCCTGTCACGGGTGGGTCACGGCTGGGAATTCCAGGGAGGGTTTGCTCTGGCTGCGGTTGGGAGCAGAAAGGAATTTCCCCTGCGCCCTGGAAGCGGACAGCGGGGAGAGGGGCACGCTCCGGCTGCCGCCAGCCCGACAGCATCCCCGGGGGCCGCCGGAGCCGGGCGGGGGAACGAGGCGGGCAGGCTCCCGGTCCCGAGCCCATCCCCTCGGCGTCTGGGCTGCTCCGACCCCCCGGGAAAACCAGGGGAGCAGCCACACGCTGCCCTTCCTCTGCGGCTGTGCTCAGGCGGACTGGGGGCAGTAAATCAGCCATCCGCAGCCCCTCTTCCCTCCCCACCCCACCCCACCCCGCGGGGACCCCCGGCCGGTGCTGCCGCCGGCCCCCAGCGCGGGCGGACGGACAGACGGACAGAGGAAGCCGGGGAAGCACACACCTGTGTGGGTCCCTCTTAATTAATTAAGAGCCGTTCCACAGCTGTCAGCACTTAAAGCAGACAAGTTTTAATGATCGTTTCGTCAGATCCCACCTCCTCATTCAAAAATACTCACAAACATTATTAAAAACTATGTCAAGGTCAAAAAAAAAAAAAAAAAAAAAAAAAAGTAAAAGAACCACAACCCAGCCACCAACAAAACCCCCGAAACAACAAAAACAAACAAACAAAACCACCAAAAAAACCACCAAACAAAAAAAAAACACCACCCCCCCAAACCCTCACCATTTTGGACATTTGGGTGAGAGTGTCTGGACCCAGCAGGAACATTTTCCGAGGCAGATAAGCGTGCCAGCAAAAGACATGATGCTGGGACCTGTGAGAAAGCACTCCCTCAGTCTCACTGGTGTGCAGTGAAAAAATCACTCGCTCCAAGGAAATGTGCTGGCCTAACCATAAAAAATAAAATGCATTTTACTCAAATAAGTTAATCATGCCAGGGTACCTGGCAACATAACTCTTAAGGGGTTAACAAGTAAAAATACACTTTGATGCTATATTTTCTGTATATACAATGCAACAGACATATACGCAGAGGTGTGCAGAGTGATGAGGATATCTGAAAGTTTTAAAATGCCAGCCCCTTTGTGTGGTCCCAGGTGTCCCCCACCAAAACAAACAGTAAAGCAGTTAAGCACAAGTTTAGTTCATCCCAATTCAGCAAAATGTTTAAATCAGGATGTCTGTTTAAGAGTTCTTCTGACTAAATGTCCCTACAGAAATTTTTGTTACAGGCTAAAAACTGAGTTGTCTGCACGTTAGGCTCTGGACTGCGTTGTCTATGTGTGTCAGTCGATTACTAATCTCCTGTATACATTTTTTTCTGGGTTTCATTTCTTTTCTTTCTTCATTTTTTCTTTACCTTCGTATTCCCATTCTGGCCTGTCCTCTTCTCCGTGTGTATATTTGCAGTTCTTAACACAGAACCATTTCATCACGTTCGATGTTACTGGCAAAACTCCCATTGATCCACTTGATTGCCTTTGGTAAGAGATTTTGCTGGAATTTGATTGCTGTCTCAGGACTGCGAGAGATACGTGATAACGTAGTCCTGACAGGCTGCTTCCAACAGGAAATGATATGAGCTGCAGAGGCATTGCACAATTTGATTTCATTATATTAACACTCTTCAGAACATACAATACTTCAGTTATGGAAGGGGACAGGAAAACACAGGCAGACACCTGGCCATACTCTGTGTGTGAAGGGAAAGGCTTTGATGTGTACCCAGAGGTTGTAGGAAAGCTGGAATGCATTTTTACTGACTTTTAACAACAACAACAAAAAAGAAAAGAAAGAAAAAAAATGAGGATTTCTTATTAGCTTTGAATAAAATGTAGACAAGTGACTATGTCCAGATGTAAGGTGGACACCCTGCTCCCCAAACACAGCCATTGCTCTTATGCACAGACACATCTTTCAAAAATTAAAGGCTGCTTTTCAAGGAGGAGGAACCATTAGACTAGGTCTGAGCTTGGTGTCCCTGGCCTGCAAGGACCAATGCTCCAGCACACGTCGAATATTTCTAGCTGACGCTGGGCCTGGCAGGCCTTCCCCACCAGCCAGGATCAATTCCCATCATGCTGTGATGGTATGGACATGGAATCAGAGGGAGAAAACTGAATAATTCAGAGAGATTTTCCAGTACCTGTTCATGAAGCAGGATGAGTCTACTCAAGACCTCACCAAAGCCACGGAGACCATGGAAAGCACAAACCATAGAATAGCACACACCAAATACCAGACATGCAAGCACCGTTTTTTGTCATACCGACTGCCTGCCACCAGCCTCCTGGCACCAGGCTTGGCTGTGTGGCAGCAACGTGCTGGATGCACACGGTGTCGTTGCTCTGCTTAAATGGTGTATGGAGATGGAGAGGAATTTCGTGCTTCATTAGTGGATGTGTTTGGAAAATGATTTGTGATAAGACATCTATAACAAGGAAAATTAATGAAAATAATTAATGAAGCATAATCTAAAATACCAGGGTTTTGTCTAAATCAGCAAGAATAGAGTCCCAAGGACATCCACAGTGTGATTTATAGGATTATTTTTTTTTGTTAATGATCCATGAGATCTTAATGTTTTCAGTGCAAGGAGTGGTTGGGGAAGCAGTTAGGAAGGGATCCCACCTGTGAGGCTATTTGTACAATAGGTTCCTGTGAGAGTGAAATCTGAATTTCTTACCTGCTTTGTACTGTCTGATACTTTATTTTCCTTTAGAAGCTGCTCTGTGTCTGTAATTTCCCTCTTTACAATGCTATCTTTACTGTAACCAAAGCAGTGAAGTTTGCTGCTTTGATTTCTTATGGTGTTTGGACAGCAGGTGTATCTCAAAAAAAAAAAACAAACCCCAAATGAGCAGAAATACAGGCAAAATCATGGCCTTGCAAGATGCTCAAGACCCTTGATCTGTGCAGCAGACTGTAAAGCAAACAGAAACTTGAATTCAAATGGATGTAATAAAAATAACTTTTGTAAGGAGCCATGGAAAGCCAAGCAGATGATGTTTGTCGCTGGTATCAGTCATCATTAAGAAGCATGGCACAGCACAGGGCAGGAGAGCCACTGTTGCCACTGGTGCTTGCCAAGGCTATGGATGGAAAAGGCCTTTCCCAAGGCTTCAAGGCTGGCGGCGCTTTGTGAGAGCCCAAAGAGGAGTGAGGGCATCTTCAGTCTCCCCTGACAGCCTGGGCCCACCACAAACGGCAGCTCCAGCAAGAAAGGAAGGCTGAAAACTGTGCCATGCGCCCGCCAAAAAGCCCTGTCCAAAAGCAGGACGTGCCCTCCACCTCCAACCAGCCTTCACCCTCCCTCTTGGAAAAATACATTGTGGACGGTGCCCTGGGAAGTGTGGGGAACATGTGCCAGGCTCGCCTCAGCTCCTGCTCAGCAGTCTGCTCACATCTTTCTCCCATGAAGAATACTCCACTTTCTTTGTCTAAAATGTTGAGTGGTTATGAATAGTAAGGATAGACTATCTGTAATTATTTTTAAATTATTAATGGTTTTGTTAGATCCCTTCACTTTTACATTAGGTTTCTGTTAATGTAAGTTAAATCAAGATGTACTTCAGTTTCCAGTCAGCTCCCAAATGTATTTTTCATTCTTTCATAACACTACTTCAACTTCTCGATGAGGTGTCTATGATAAAGTTTGCTCCAGCCGGCAGCCTCCCAGCCCTAACGAATTCAGCGAAAGGCTCTCCGAGCAGGCTCTCAGCAGCCGGGCTGGATGGCAGACGCAGAGCCCATCGCTGCGTTGCCCATTAATATCCGACCCCCAGCTCGCAGGTGTCATACCCTATTCATAAGAAGGGCTGCGGAGGCCACCGGGGTGTCATCAAAGACAAGGGGGAGAGTTTGTCAGAATAACTGAGTTACTTTATTGGCACTTTCCATCACGCTTAGGAGACTCGTGTTGTTCCGCCAGACACTCTTGATCAGAAAATATCTATCGAGCGCTCCGCTCAGGGCTCGGACCTCACTGGCGGGGAGGAGAGGGTACCACGCACTGCCCTGCCCGCACACTGCCCGCATCCCTGCCCCAGGAGATGCTTTCAGCCGGGGGCACTCAGCCCCGGGGGACCCCGAGCCAGAAACGCTGGTTTTTTTGGGAGACCCCTCTCTCCTCCCCTCTCCCCTCGGCCGGATGGGGTCCAGGGAGGGTTTGGGGGGGCTGTCGGGACGAGCCGAGAGGAGCGGGGCTGGGGAGGGCAGGGTGCAGGGTTAACCGTGTGCATTCCACACAAACGCCACGAAAAATGCCTGGGTAAATTATGCAGAGGGATTTCTGGATTTCTTACAAGTAATTAAGTTTCGATTTCTTGCATTTATTTTAGTGTCAGGAAGCACGAGGCGCCACGGACGCCAAAAGTCTTCATTGATCGTGCCGGGCTCAAAGTTTGACTTCGTGACTCGACTGGGCTTGAGGCGGCCGCGGGGGGGCGAGGGAGGGGGCGGTGGAACCCTCCCGCCCCAGGGGACACCGGGTGCAGCCCCCGCTGCCTGCCCAGCACCACGCACCGGTCCCCAAACTGTTTTTTTGGGGAGGCAGCAGGAGCCGGTGCAGACAGTGATGGCGGGGTTGAGGGGTGGGGGGAGAGCAGCGAGGGTGTGAGGGTGCGGGGACATCGCCCCCCCGGCAGAGCCCGGACCAAAAGGTGGAGTTTGCCCGAAGTGCACAGCCCCGCATCTTCAGGGATTAAAAATTCATGGTGCGCATTAGGTTCGGTAAAATATGAATGCACGGCTTGAAATTTTAATCATAAATCAGAGCGGGGATACATGAGAGGCGACAGGGATTTCTCCCCAGATGGCTGCGTGGGTCAGGGCGTGGGCTGGGCGTGGGTAAGGGCGCGGGGGGAACACTCCCTTTTTCTTCCGGTGACCCACCGGTGCGCAGAGCCCGCGGCCGCGGAGGACCGGAGAGATGCCGGGGGGCTGGGGGGGCTCCGCACCTGCTGTACCCCCCCGGCTGCGGCACCCCCCGGGCATCCCTCCCCACAGCGGGCGGGGGGCAGCTGCGCATCGCGGCATCCACCTCCAAAAAAAAGACCCCCTCTAAATATTTTTTTTGAAATGGGTAAAAAGGGGAAATACGGCATTTTCTCGGCGGCGGGCGCGGGGTCCAGGGGGACCCCCGGGGTCAGCCCCGGGCCCGGCACCGGGGAAAGTTTCCCCCGGTCGTTCCGCGCCCCTCCGCACCCCCGCGGCGAGCAGCGCCGGGCGCTGTGGAGATGGGTTGTCAGTGGGTATTAAAATCAAGATTAATTCATATTAACGATATGCATCCTCAGTCCTCCCGTGTGACAGCATACATTAGAACAACTATTGCAAGGAATTCAACTCAGTGCGGGAGGGGTTAAATGTATAGCGTGGAGAGAGGGTGGGTTTTTTCTCCTCGCCCTTCTCTCCTCCAAACTTCAGCCCCTTCCGCGGCTGCTGCCCGCCGACTTCCCCGCGCCAGCGAGGTATTGCCGCTTTTTTTCTTTATTTTTTTTTCTTTTTTTTTTTTTCTTTTTTTTCTTCCCCAGAAAGTGGGAGACTTCCCTCCTGCGCTGTTTTTCCCGCACACCTCCCGCTACACTCTCGCCGAGCGGCGGAGGGTCGCGGCCGGTGCTGCGGTGAGCCCGCGGGGGGACGCGGGGGGACGGCCACCTCCCGCCAGCCGCTGCCCGCCACGGGAGAGCCTCGCCCCGCGTGGGTTCTGCCCGGGATTCATTTGAGAACACGCAAAAAAATATTGTTGGTGGGTTTTTTCTTGGGCGTTTGGAGATGCTCGATGCTTTAGAGTAATTAGACAAGCCAAAAGGCTTTTGAAGATGAAGCAAATTGGACAACCCTTGTTAATTAGAACATAATTTAAAGTTTGAAATTATATCACTCATGAAGTCGCCTAATTAGTATGACGATATGTTAATAGCCTACTGAGACACGAAGCGCGGAGGTTTGGCGTGAACTCCTTAAAGGCTTGCAGAGAAAATCCTCTTTCCTGGGCTGTCATTAATAAAAGATTTCTATAGACTTCAGCCTTTCAACGGTGACACACAATTTATAGTACACACAATGCATTAGCCCATAGTGCTGCTCAATTTTTTTACTATTATGAAAACTAATAAATTCGTCAAGCTGAATTAAGCATACAAATCAGATGAGGCATAACAGATTACATATTGAAGCGCTGTGTCTCCCGAGCCTAAATGAAATTTCAATCTAATAATTCCTTCCTGGCCCGGCCATAATTTGTTTAGAGATGTTGTTCTACTTCTTTCCAAGCGCTATTCGCACCGTAATTAAATGATACTCAAGCTTTTAACTTTGATTTATTTCATTTCTCCGAGCTGGCGACAGTGAGAGCTGATACAATGTAATTTTTTTTTATTTCCCTTAAAATTACCAAGTCTGCTGTTTAGGTGAGAAATTAAACACCTAAGCACTTATTTTAACCTTCTTGCTGCAAAGTGAAATTCATGGAAATAAACCCAGCCACCTCCAGTAAAACTGACTTTCCTCGATTTCTTGCCTTTTCTCTCTCTTTTTTTTTTTTCTTTTTTCTTCTTTTTCGGAGGGAGAGGCGGGGGGCAGTTGGCGGGACAGAGGATCGCTTTTGCAGGAAGAGCCTCTCGGCTCCCCACCCATGAGGGACCCCGGAGGGGGGTCACAGACCCCGGCCGCCGCTCCCGGCCTTTCCCTCCGTGGCCCTCGCCACGCGGGGAGCCGTGTCGGGGCAGTGGCCGTGGGCTCCTTTTGACCCCCGACGGGACTTTTCTCCTCTTTTTCTGTTTTTTTTTTTTCTTTTGTTTTTTCTAAGGGTGGCTTTGGGGTGGCAGGGGGATCTCTCCCCCACCCCCCCTCCTTTTATTTATTTTTTCTCTTTTTTACCTTTTTCCCTCCCCTTTCCGGGAGGCGGCGGTGACTGTG
>WKFP01013899.1:0-59616 GCA_011057875.1 Pterocles orientalis
TTTGATGAAGGGAAGGTGGATGGCCGTATGCTCCATTACATGAGTGTGGTGAGTAAATGGCTTTTCTTTTGATAGCATCTTTTTCATGTCTTTAGATTCTCCCCATTTTAATGCACACTGGTGTACCTCCAGGTAGCTCACTAAAGACCAGGTGAGACTAGAGAGACCTGCTTTTGCTGTGCCTGTTGTTGTGACTGCCTAATTAAATTTACTTAACACCCTCCAACCTCTCCATCCCAGCCTCCATCTTCCCCTCCTGCTCCCTTTGGGTCAATTCACCAGCAACAGCAACCTTTTTTGCACCCTATAGCACAAGTGGCTGTGCCCTACGACACACCTCTGTGAAGAGGCTTCTCCTCTTCCCGCATTCACCTCCTCTCAGCAACCTCCAAGCCTTTCCCAGGAGCAGCCATGGCCCCAAAAACACCCTCCTGCCCTGCTATATGTCGGGGGGAAGAAGGTTCCAGGCAGCAGATGGCCCCAAGACACAGCCGGCTGTGGCTGGGGAGGTGGCACCACCATTGCCAACTCTCTTCCCCTTGGCTCTCCTGCGGGAGTAGCCACTGTCCAAATCTCACATGGCCGTACAAGAGGGGTGCCCAAGGGGCTCTGTGGCTGCTTGGGCAGCTCTCATGTTGCAGACAGCCATTTTCATGTCCATCCAGGGAGAGCAGGACCAGACAAGCGTCTTAGGGATCCAGTATCCGCAAGGAGCCAGAGAGCTGCATCACAGTGGTCTGGCTTGTAGATTCCCAGAGCAGAAAGTTGGTGCCTGTCTGGAGGCTGGCTGACCATCTGTGCATTGCTATGGGCCTGTGTTAAAAGTTTTAAAGAGGAACATGAAAGTGCCACATGGTCACTGTTTCTGCGTGTGAGTTTTGCCCCAGATGACTGGATCTACTGAAAGGAAGCTAAAGTTGAACTTGCTCTTGCTTGCTTTTGCAGTGTTGCAGAGGCTACACCTATGCACATGTCATATACTGAAAGTTCAGGCTTCTTTCCAACAGCTAAACGTGTCGTGTCTTGTGGGACTTTCTGACAATAATTTCAAAGCTGTTGAATGGTTCATAAATCTGGTCTTCAGATTTTCTGGATAATCACAGGAAGACAGCTGAGGGAGGTCAGAGTGTCAGAGGCACTGCTGCCACTAAAAAGGATATGCCAGGATGCCGTATTTGTCTGTGTGCTTCATTGCAGTGTTTAAAGGAGCCCCTTGAAACTGTAGTGGCTCTCCTGGGTTAAGCTAATGCTAATTAGAACCTGTAGAAAACAGAAGGCCTGGTGCTACTCACCTGGGAGCATTTCCTCTATTCTTTCCAACTTTAAAGATACTATCTTAAGGTGGAAGAGTAAACATAGTAAGCAAGAGCCTGGACTTATGCATGAGAAATGGGCAATCTTGTGCTTATCACTTGTGCATGACGCTGATGTGCTCAGGCCGTGTTTGTAAGTACACAAAGGTGTGCATATTTTGTGGTCACAATTCATGCAGCTGGGCTTTTGCTGTTCAAGTTGTTATTAATTAATAGACGTGGGTGGACTTTTTTTTCTTCGGTGAGCAAACATTTGGTCTATGAAAACCCAAGCAATTTCCTTTGAAGAAAATCGCAGTTTTAAGAGCCAACTTGTTTGAAAACAGCTACATTTAACTTTTTGCATAATGTATTTCAAAATGCTTAGCACCAGCAGTCAGCTCCCACTTTACTGCTGGTCAGATGAAGGCAAGCCAGCAGGTTTCCTTTGTGTAACATCTCTGATAAGACAAGATGAGCCCTTTGTTCTTCTCTGGAGACACAAATGCAAACAGCTTCACCGGTGTTAATTCCTTCTGTATAACAAAGAAGAAATCAATCACACTCCTGTTCTCTCATGAGCCATGCTGTGAGAGCTACCTTTTTGTGCTACATTTGCATGTATTTTGTATAGTCTTTACTTCAGCACCAGCAGGAAGCCTAGGGTTGATCTAACTCTCCTGTAACACAAGTGCAGTGCTGCTGGAGGACTGCAACCACTGCCCAGGGCTGACCTGCCTCAGCTACCTAGCATGACTTTGCTGTTGAGTGCATTTTGATCATATGTTAAATACTTGCTTCTTACATAGTGTGGTTTGAGGTTTGTTTCATTTAGTTTTTTGTGTTCGGACATTTATATAAAAGTAGGAGGCAGCTTCTTTCTTCTGCTGCTTAAGTTTTTGAGATGTGATGGATGAGGATTGAATGTGGATAAAGCACAGCACAGGCTGTATTGTAAGGGAACTTGTATTGTTCAACAGACAGTCTTTTTCTATTAAGAAAGAAAAGTAATAGGTGGAGAGGAGGGATGTGTAGCTTTGCCTTTTAAATAGGTATTCTTTCCATAGCTTCCCTTTAATTGTTGAACACTAGGGACATTTTTAGACAGAGTTTAACCATCAAATTGTAACAGCAGCTTCAGTGTAAATGATCAACTAAATACAGGTATACGCAAAATATGAAATAAATACTTGTCAAAATCACATGAAGTTGCCCTTACTTAGCAAACCACAAAACAGAGACTCTAATCGTAGAGTTTATTTGGGCAAGCAAAGAGTTTAGTCTTAAATGTTCTGACAAAAGAGAGTCCGGTATTTATAATACATAAGTAATGCTGAAACGTATTAAGCCAGGTTAACACTGGCACAAGGACCCATAAATCTATCTGGCAGCCAGCTTGCACCAGCAGAGAATTAGACTTTGAGATGCCTAATGGCATAGTTAGGACTCAGTTACAACTGAAGAGCCTACCTTAGCAGGAATGCAAATCTCCCAGCATGTGACCACAGTTGCAGTGCATGGGAGGTTTTCTTTTGCAGCACTCCTGTGAGTGGCAGCTTCAGCGAGCGAGATAGAAAGTGTAGTCAGGCCTGTCATGCGCTCCTCCTTACAAGCTTTTCATGGCTTGGCTCCTTCAGTGAGAGAGAATCTCATTATTTTATTTTTGAAATGCTAAATTTCTGGGGCTAGTCATTGGAATGAAACCAGAGGTGGGCAAAATGTGACATCTTCTGTATTGCTTAGTTTGCAAACCTGTCAGCAGGTCAAGGTGTTGGGTAGCACGAGAAGCCTTTTTAATCTGTGGGCTCCATTTAAACCTTCTGTCTCCTTCACCATTGTCCCCCACATGTCCTGTGAGTTGAGACCCCTTGGGTACCAGAAGGCTCTGTCTGTCCCCTTGTCAGTGGTTTGAAGGAGCCCCAAGTACAACGAGAAGATGGAACTTTAATGGAGCCAAAGCAAAACTCCTGCTTGCTACTGTAGTCACGAAGGAGGGAACTCGTCTCACCCAGCTCTTGACATTTAAAAGCTACCTGTCCAGCCGAAGGCAGTTGTCTCTGCCCTGTGGTCAGTACAGAAGGAGGGGCACTGCGAGGCACAATCTCATTCTTTGGTGTGGCACAATGTGTCCTAAGGGATGCCTGACACTTTCCACGGACACGGGTAGGAGCCTAAAGAGCCACTCTGCCCTGTTAAAAGTCCCCCATAAGATGAATGTTTAAGTAAAAAACATTGAGAGGATCGAGCTTTTGAAGAAAGAACCAGTTGCTTTTGTTAGTACCACTGATGCATTCCAGGGAGGAGTGTGCCTGTGCCTTTGGGGGCTCTTGCCCTGCCATGTGTGAGAAGTGGCTCATCCCATGATGAATATGGTGGGATGTAAAGGCACAGCCATGTTGCTTTGCGGTGCCTTGTCACAGAGCCAACCTTCAGTCTGCCGGTCTGTCCAACATCCTCCCTTGGCACTTGTGAGGGGGAGTTTTTGCTCCTGGCCAAGCTGCCCTCCTTCCCTTGAACTGTAGCAGAAGCCTGCGCGAGGTAGCAGCTACACAGGGATGGTGAGCTGGGGCCAAGGAGACTTAAGGCGAGCCTCTCTGCAGCCTGGGTATGGTTACCCTTTCCATTGTTCCATCAGTTGTGACAAGCATTTTAAAAAAACGTGTATCATTTGCCGTTGTGGGAGACCAGCCTGTCACACCTACGTATTTTTCTTCCCCCTTTTTTTCTTTTGGTCATTCTAACTGTACCAAATGCCTCAATTTTCAGGGTAACTTAATGTTTTCAGTTAAACTTTTAGCTGGAAGTTTGTGATATTAAAACTTCTGTAAGGATTAAATGTAAATGCTAGGTCAGTCTGGTGCACTGTGTTTGGAAGGCTGTCCTGGCTCAAATCAGATCGCTGAGGATGTGTCATCTCACCTTCTCCCCTCCTTGTTACCCCAGGTTTCTTGTACTAAGCTCTGTAATCCTACATGAAGAGGATCACCTAGGAACTAGTACAGAGCAATACAGTTTTTTATTTTGGGACAGATGGTTTGATGTTAATCATGTGTCTCATATTAAAATCTTACTCCTGGCCTTTTTAAGTCAAGGTCTGAAGCAGTCTCCTCCAGTTGGGTGCTGGTTCCACCAATAAACATGTTTATGTTTATTAACTCCCCTTTCCTCTTTGACAGGATGACTTGCTCTCCTTGAAAGTTGTCAGCGTCCTTCACCACCTCAGCATCAAAAGAGCCATTCAAGTTTTGAGAATAAATAACTTTGAGCCCAACTGTCTGCGCAGGAGGCCATCTGATGAGGTACTGCTTTTAAGATTAAACTTTGAAGAGGGATAATCTGGGGTTTTTCCCTGCTGTTTCAGATTATTCCTCCTCCTTTTGCCTCCTTCCTATTTCATTTTGTTTCATTTTCAGTTTTCTTTTTCTCATGTTGTTCTTCCAAGCCTCGTGCTTTGCCATCACTACCTGGAGCACTGATTCTCTTTCACCTGTCATGGCCCCAGACTCATGTCCCCTTGACAAATCTCCTGTTCCTAGCCAACAGCTGATTATTTTGGCTTAGTCTTTGATGTTCTGTCTGGACCATAAATCATCTTTAATTCAGTGCGCTGTTGCCATGAGTCTTGTGTAACTCTCTGGAAAATCGACGGCTGTGTCAAAATTTTCTGTGTAAAAGGAGTTTGGCCCTGTTACCAGAAGAGAGACTGCCATCAGTTTGTTTTGGAAGCAGCGTGTGCTGGATAGGGCAGTGGATGATGAAGCAACACAGACTCTTGGATTTAGATTCAGTATGCGTATCTGCAAGAAAAGCACAGCAACTCATGGAGCTTGTTAAATTTTCAGTTCTGCTGGTAGAAATTGCAAGTAGTTCCTGGTGCACAGCAGGATGATCAAATGGCATAAAGCATAATACAGCCCTGCCCAGTGGGCAGAACCATCTCCACGTTGGTATTCCTGCAAGACAGCAATCTAAAAAAAGAGCTTTTTACTGAAGTGCAAAGTGAGCTTGCATTCATTAAGCACAGGAGAGGTTTGTTTCAGTAAAGATTGGAGGTGTAACAGCTGAGTCAGGAAGTCTCCTTAACTGCCTGTTCCTCCTGTTCACAGAATAATGTCACACCATCTGAGGTCACCCAGTGGACCAATCATCGCGTGATGGAGTGGTTGCGCTCCGTTGATCTGGCAGAGTATGCTCCTAATCTGCGGGGAAGTGGTGTGCATGGGGGGCTGATGGTAAGGTTTTAGGCTGGTTTATTCAATTTTATTGTAAAAAAAAATGGCTGAGAATCGCTAGAGCAAAGTTCTAGTTATTTGTGCTGCACAAACCTTATTCTCTTATTATGCTTAACAATAAGTCACTATCAAAATTCATTACCCTGTAGTTCAAAGGACATTAATACCTTGCGCAGAACTCGTGTGGGCAGCAGTGGGTTTGATTACCTGTATTCCCCCTCACAAATTTAATTTAGGTATGTTGTTCTCCACCTCCTGTCCTACGACACTGTGCACTGCTATCACGCTGTTAAACAGCCACTGTCTTCCTTCTTAGGCCTGGATATGTTTTTATTTTGTGAGGAAGGCTGTTACTTTTGTAAAACTTGAGATTTCAGTGTCAAAGTAGGATTGGTTTTAATTGCTCTGGCGTTACATACTCCAGCTGAGAGACTTACTGTGCAGAAGTCTGTTGTGGTGATTGAGAGGTATATCCCTGCTCCAAACATTTTATGTCTGTTTATTTTCCATCATTCCTCTGGCTACATCTTGTAGAATTAAAGAGGGCAGTGGGTAAATATTTTGTGGCAGCTTCACACATAACATGAGATAAGGGTGGATTTATCTGTTCCTTTCTTCTTACCTGCCAATTTGTTCCTGTTTTTAACTCAAGAGGGAAAAATTCTCTTCCTCTTTGTTGTACATTTCCTCTAAAACACAAACAAAAACCCAAAGCAACCTGAGGAAGTGACCAGGTGTCCTGCATTAAGCTGAGACAGAGTTAACTTTTTTCATAATAGCTAGCAAGAGGCTGTGTTTTAGATTTGTGCTAAGAGGAAAACTGATAACAGTGATGTTTACCGCTGCTGCCAAGGTCTTTCAGCTTCTCTGCTGTCCGCAGACAGGAGAAGCTGGGAGGGAGCACAGCCCCACTCACTAGCCTAGGATTTGATCTTAGGTTTGGGATTGAGACCAAAGAAAAATCACTGTGTATCACTCATTTGTATATTTGTATATACTATTATTTTCAATATTATTGTAGTTTAGTTATTAAATTGTTCTTATCTCAACCCACGAGTCCTTTTTTTCCCTTTACCCCTTTAACTCCCTTCCCCATCCTCAGAATGGGGGAGGGTGAGCGAATGGGTTGTGTGGGTTGGCTCCCAGCCAAGGGTAAATCCATCACACCAGGATAGGCATGCCTGTTGGTTCCCTTGAGACCTCATCAGACAATACTGGCTTCAGCTGGATTCTCTGTGATTTGATTAATAGGTTTTGGAGCCTCGTTTCAATGTAGAAACCATGGCACAGTTGCTGAACATCCCACCAAACAAGACGCTACTGAGACGGCACTTGGCGACTCATTTCAACCTCCTCATTGGGCAGGAGGCCCAGCAGCAGAAACGCGAAGCCATGGAGTCCCCAGACTATGTCCTCTTAACAGCAACTGCCAAAGTAAAGGTAGGTCACTTGTTCTGGGTCCGTGTGTGAGCTTCCAGGCAGACATTTACACCTCCAGCATGCTGGTTTTATCCGTGACTGGAGGGCAGTTCCAAAAGGTCTGAGAAAAGGGGCAGGCTGCCAATGAAAGAAGCATGGGAGCAGGATTCAGCAGATCTGGGTTTGACGCTTGTGTCTACCATGAACGCACCACATCTCAGTCTCTCATATGCACAGACAAGAGGTAGCACTCGTGTGTTGTCCTTTGGTCTGTACTATAAGTTTGGAATGGAGGCTGTCTCTTACAGTTTATATGCTCATGGTTTAATGCAATGGGGTTCTGATCTCATTTTGGATCCTTTAAATAGTGTTGTCTGAACAGTGGTAGACTGAGCAGACACATCTTGTTCTTTTGTGAAATACAGCTACTGAGAAGATCTTTATTAGAAGAACAATGAGGTTTTGACCCTTCTCCGTCTGCTTACACTGAAATACCAAATGCAAGAGTAAGAGATGTGTCAATTCTTTACTGAGTCTTTAACTTCTTGGCAATTTTCTCTTCACTTGTAAGCCAAAGAAACTTGCCTTCAGCAATTTTGGGAGCCTGAGGAAGAAGAAGCAAGATGATGTGGAAGAGTACGTGTGTCCTATGGAGCTGGGACGGGCACCTGGAAGTGGGTCAAAGAAGGGGTTTAAGTCTGGCTTGGATATCCGAGTATATGACGATGATGATTTGGACAGGCTGGAGCAGGTAAGCCAGTTTGAGCAGTTTGGAGTCCTTGACTGTGCTGTCAGGTTTGGTGGAAAAACCTTCCTTTTCCCAGGGAAACCTTCCTTTGCTTTAGCCTGTGATGGTCCTGACTTCTTGCAGTCACGCAGCATTACTAACAAACGCCCAAGGTTCAAGCTGTGAACACAGTGCCTTTAGGACCTTCTCTGGCATAACTGTCCTTTTCTCTCCCAACAGGGCACACACCTCCTGTGCTCTGACCACGTGGGGTGTAATTAAACAGTTACATTTTTTTCTGCACTTAATTGCCACACTGCCGTGGCATACAATGAATCTATTATTAATTCATTATTCTTTATCTGGTTTTTGTAGATGGAAGATTCAGAAGGAACAGTGAGGCAAATCGGAGCGTTTTCTGAAGGCATCAACAACTTGACAGTAAGGCTTAAAAGTGGGGTCTGTGGAATAAGATCTCTGTTTCTGTAAGATGGGTATAAACCCCTTGACGGTCACGAGTGTTAAATAGGGGTGCTATGGCGAGCTAATGGGAGCTCCCATTAAACAGCAGTGCTATTTAATACAAATACACAAGGTACAAGTTTTCTTCACTATTACTGGCTCTGTCAAGCAGCTGAATTTTGTGGTTTGGGAGGCAGTTGCTTTGATCGATTTCAGTGCATAGCGAGACATAGTCTTTGGATGAAGTACCACTGGTGTCTGAACTAGGGGTCAGATGAGGTCCTCTGAGTTTTGTACAGGGACAGAGGGGGAAAGAAAAACTAGCAGTTAAGGAAGGTACCTGCCCATCCTGGCTGGGAAGTTCCCCTGGCCAGGTATGGTGCCTGTGGTCACCAGCCCTCTTTGCTGACTCTCCACCCTCCAGGGAGGGCGGAGGACATGGTACCCAGCTGTAAGCCAGCAGGTTGCCCTTGGGTTGGCAACTGAGGGTCATGGCCGCATTTTCTTGGTGGAAGCCCAGCTGCAGCCTGCATGCCCCCAGCCATTTGGGCCAGCAGGAAGGGGACTGAGCCGTGAGCTGGTCCGGAACCAGCGTGGGTGAAAAACATCCTCAGCAGAATGAAGCAGTGGCTGGCAGGGCTGACAGTGGTGTTTGCTGCTGGGCATAGGACTGGACCATTGCAGGGGCTTGATTTTAGTTGTGAGGGCCTGAACTTTGACCCTTCCCTCCTTTCCTTTCTAGCACATGTTGAAGGAAGATGACATGTTTAAAGACTTTGCAACTCGCTCTCCAAGCACCAGTATAACAGATGAGGACTCCAACGTGTGACAGTAACCACCTGGCACTGACGAAGGCTCACTTTCCTATGTGCAAGAAACGTCATCATTATACATGACGGGCAGCAGATCACGTACATTGCATTGTTCCTGCTTCTCTTTGTTAGAAGTAATACTGGAGGGTGGAGAATTTAAAAAAAAGAAAAAAGGAGGGTAAAAAATAAAAGGTGCCTACTCTAAAGTTGCCATAAGAAACACCCAGACACTGGTGAATGGTAATTGTTTTTACTATATTTAATGTACAAACTGGTGATACGCTTCAGAGTGTTGCATTTAAATCTACGTGGTATCACAGTGCTCCTTTTGCTTATTCACGGTCTCAGATAATCCTTTATACTGTTTCAAAATAACAGAGGATGTTACGTTAGAAGTGTTGCGTCTGCAGATATTGTGCATCAGCTTTCTCTAGGCTCTCTGCTGAAAAGGAAGATGTTACTGCTCTTTTTCAAGTGCATTTGTTCAGCACAAATACCAGTTCTGCCCTTCCTATGGTATCCAATGTAGGATTTTAGTCATCCATGCCCTGCATAAACTCCTTGGTTGCTCTTGACTGTTGCTCTTATTTTTATACTGTTTTATTAAAAAAAAAGGAAATAAAAAGAAAAAAGAATTATATGAAGTACATATAAAAGCAAAAATTTAAATTTTGTGAGATAGAGTGATGGAAAGTGTGAAGTGTAGGGGAAAGGGAGAGGGTTGTAAAAAGATTATCCCAGTTTGCGTACCAGCTGGTTACTGGAAAAGGCAGGCTGACCTTTGGAACTATTTGCTTTCGTTGCTTTTTACTAAGTGCACAGTTTAATGATCTTCCATTTGGGATGAAACAATTACAAAGCATGTTTCTTCTAGCAGTGACTCCTACAGAAACTGCACATTTTAAAATGTCATCTTTCTTGTTCCCAGCAGCAGTAGTTATAGCATTCAAACAAGGTTATTAACACTTCTGTGATGTAAAAGTTTCCCTTAAAGTCGAGAGTACTCCCTGCGTATGGAAGGGATATTTCTGTGCTGTGACTAACGTAAAGATGGTGTGGTTGCAAAAAAAAAAAAAGTTATATAGAGAAATGTATAGGAAATATATTATTTCATAATATTAAACCTAAGGTGGGACTCTTCCTCCAAAATTAAAATACCAAACATTGCTCATCATTTTATCTTTTAAAGCACAGCTCCTCTGCTTTTGAAGATCATCAGATTTTAAAAATCTGAACTAACCAGTGGAAGTCTTTTGTCAGACTTTCAGTATTGCGAGGTGTCCTAGCCAAAAGCCATCAAAAAAAAAAGTAACTTTATCACAGTGGTCATTTGTATGGTGTTCAACGTTGCATGTATTTTACCATGGTGGCATGAAGCTTCTTTGCTTTGTAAAGGCAAAAAAAGTGCAGATGGACTTGTTCCTTGCAGTGGCGTGTTGCTTTACCAAGTGTTTGTCACTCCTTTCATCGCTCTCCTTACTGGAAGTGAGACTGTTCCTGGCACATTGCTGGTGCGGTGCCGGGGATGTTAGGTTTGTGCTGGCTTTGTGGGTACTTCTGAAACACTGTTACCAAAGTTAGGATAGGAAGAAAGGCTCTTTCAGGGGCTTCCAGGGAGCTCCCATCAGATGTTGGGGTAGATGGGAGACATATTCTAGCATTATATTATTGTAACCTGATATGCTAATGCCGGCCTGGTTCTTTGAAGGATGTGCAGCATGGGCTATTATGTACCAAGATGAAAAATTTCATGTGGACTGGTTGTGTTATATGCAATATCAAGCGCTGTCATTTTCTCTTGAGTAACTGGAGCCAGGCAAGCCATCCTTAATGTATACGTAAAATAGTTGGTGCTGCTTACTATTTGTCTACAAACAGATCACAACTGATGCTTTATTCAAAATTCCTGACTAAGTAATGTCCACAAATGATTTGCCATCTATTGTTTCTTCCTCTGCAGCCTTGTGGGTGTTTAAGTTATTTTATTCGAGCAGAAATACCACATTGTGTAACGTCTGCTGTCAGCTTCAGGGTGCAGATGCTTGGGATGTGAATTCAGGGCTCGCTTGCTGTGAATACTCACAATATGGTTATAATTTACGTGTCAGCTGGGTTTAAGACCCTGTGCTCTCAAATGCTGTAGAAGCACTGGGAAGACGTGGTGCAGGCTTCTGAGCAAAAAGGTTCCTCCAGATTCACTCTCACTAAATGCTGGCTGATGAATGTAACAACTGGATATTCACTGGGAGGGGAAAAAGGAGGCTAGTGACACATTATTATGTGCTTAAAAAGGCACAAATACTCTCTGATTTCTCCTCAGTCCAGTGCTATTAGCAAGCATATCAACAACAGCAGATGATGGTTTAAGTCCAGTGTAAGCAGCATTCTGCTCCAAACAACCTTTTCCCTGTGTTTACCAGTTGGAAACCAGGTCATCCCTTCGAAGCTGCCTATCATCTGAACCTTGGTTATTTTATGGGGGTGGAATATGAAAGCAAGTGATAAAGTCAGGAAGTTATGTGCGCATGTGCACACAGTCAGTACTGTTGGGGTATTTTAATTTGTGCGTGTTTGAAGAGGGCAACATAACTACTGTGTATTGCCATGTAAAATCCAATAAAATATGTGGAAAATGACAAGTGTTTGTGGAAGCTACTTTCTTTATAATGTATCCTCTTTTTTTCTTTTTTCCTAGGAAGCTCATTTTGTTCTATTTAAAAGACAAAGGAGGGAGAAGGGGCAAAATAATGCATTTTTTTTGTGGATTCATTAGTTAGTGCCTGCAGAAAGACTCGGCTAACAGCTAAGAAATCGACTACCCCAAGTAATTGTTTTTACTTATTTCTGGAATCCAGATTTGAACCATCTCGGGTTGGTTGCTATGGTGTGATGAGAAAGCACTTCCCCATTGCTCGGTGTGTGCTCCTTGGCGAGTCCCCACAGGGTGCCAGAGGAAGGACCAGCTCTGGCCCCTGTTGCTGTAAGGGGCAACCGTCTCTCTGCTCCCAGGGATCGTCCCCATCCCTGTGCCCTCGCAGCCCTCAGCTATCACAGGAGCCTGCACCACTTTGCCAACAAGAGTTGAGCTTCCCTGAACTACATTTTGTTGCTGGGGTGCAGGTACAGATGATGATCAATGTCTTACCCAGTGTAGCCCAGATAATAGAGAATGCAGAACCCCTATCTCCTGACCTTCGTTTCTATGGCTCTTGTTCACCAGATCAACATTTGGGTGGGAGCACTGAGGATAAACACTGTTGAAACCTAGAGTATAATAAACATTTGTTGTCTGTTTGCAGTGATGAGTAAGAGATAGATGTGTATCAGTCAAGAGCTTATGGAGACTAAACCCAGCTTTTTTCTGTTCACTTAAATTACATGTATGTTTAGGAATGGAGAAATAATCTGGAATAACCTCTGGAAAGATTCCTCTGATTCCCATCCACTAGGTATTGTTGCATCCTGGCTTTTCATCTAGGAGAGACATTGCACTTAACCCTACCTGTGTGCTTTTTGTACCTTGCACTGCTTTGTTGTTCTGAATGCTTAATACATACTTTATGCTTCACCTTAGTGTTCTGGCATTTTTGTTTGCAGGAAGAGCTTTTCCTTCTGAGTCTCTTAATTTTTCTGCGAACAGAGGACAGTGCTCCTTGAGGCAGCAGAGACGGAAAACCTTCTGATTTGCCAGTAGATTTGGAGCAGTGGTCAGCAAGGAGAGAGTATTAGGTACTGGGGTACCCTTGAACAGAAAGGAAATTGGAGTTACAGTCAGCGGTAGCAGGAGAAGCAGCAGCGTACCCCCTAATCATAGCTGTGAGAAGGTCACGAAGGAATGGAGATGGGCCCATGACACATTTGAAGACCTGTGGAAGAAAAGACACGTAATACACAAGACATGATGTGTTTCTGAGAGAGAGGGACACAAGGGCAGCAGCAGGACAGACGAGCCCGTGCACCTGAGGAGGTGTTTCGCTGGGGTGGCAGGAACACAGGAACATCTGTAGGCAGAAGGACACAGAAATCAAATGAAGATGTTTTGAGCAATGAGAGGAAAGAGGGCAAAGAAAGAGAGACCCTCATCGCTTCTTCACTCATTCAGAATTAAGAGGAGGAGGAAGAGCAGTGTTCAGGGGGCTGATGGTGGGAGCCTGGGCTGATGAGGAGACCTTTGTCACCACCAGGGCTGGCTCTTGCTGCTGCAGTAACATACGTTTCAGCTTTCACAGCTAGGGAGACTGAATTTTCTAAGGTTAGGAAGCTTGTTTTGTCTGTAGGTATATTTGATAGTCATGCATGGCAGTACATGGACTGTCTAAGCATCCCTGAGATAATCCAGTTAAAAGCAGCAGCGGCATGGGCTTCTCGATTGAGTCGAAAGCCCAGCTGAGCCCACGTGCATTGCCATGGCACAGCTAATGCTACTGACAGTAATGACAGTTAATATTGGGATACAGACATTCCGCCCATCAAAACAGACCACCACGTCATTTCTGTAGAAGTCCTCGGGTTTGGATGTATACCCTTCTCTGGGGGTTAAAAGAAAGAGGTTGTTTCATCTCTGGGAAATACCCAGTGCCAATAAAATGGCTTGTCTGTAATAGTCCTAGAAAGGAGGTCAAAGCAGATAAGATCAGACTGGAATGAGATAGCATCAGCTAAATAAATGGTGCCGGAATGAACATTAAGGAAAACAAGCACAGATTAATTCAGTAGGTGTGAAAGTTACTGGGCCTGTCTGGCTGCTCGCTGCTCAGGCAGCTGTGGAGAAACACACCCAGGAGAAAGCCCGTCTGCCTGGTGGGATGGCAGCCTGCTCGCAGAGCTCTGCTGCTGCCATGATCTTCGTCTGGAAGGCAGCAGGTAACCATGTGCGTACTTAATAGGTCTGGCTGAGCCCAGCACCTACAGAGCCTTCACTGAAAAGGGAAGGGTCTTCCCCGAGGCAGTCTGCATGTGGAAACAACTTCCTTCTGCAGAGAAAATGGGCCAGAAAGTCTCACACGAGGACAAGCAGGAGAAAAAGGCTGAAACTCTTGTCATCTGTGAAGTCTTCAGCCAAGGACGCATCTCAAAGACTGAAGGACTATCTTGGCTTCGTGGATCCTCAGACCAAATTCCAGCCAGCCACAAACACACTGATTGAGATCTTTTTGGTTAACTTCATCAGCTTCTGCGTGGAAAAGGGAGTGGAGGAACGTATCACAACCAGCAAAATGACCAAGCAGCAGTCCTCCCTGTTTGGGGTGGACTGGATCTGGACCTTGTCTGGAGTTGACAAGCAAACCAAACTTCAGATTGCCATGCAGGCTTTACATCTGGCCGAGCTTTTCCGTAGCAAAGGTGGCCCTGCTGAGGAGAGGGAGGACTGCTGCCGGGAAGCCAGGCTGGCAGATGAGCTCTTCAAAAACATGAGCAGGTTTGAGAAGCTGGCAGGTTCTGCCATCCTGGGACGGGACTGCCTGGACTTATTCATCATGTTTGGTGTGCCAGGGAAGCCCTAGGACATCCGAGGAGTCATGCTAGACAGCATTGCCAAGGAGGAGCAAAAATCTTGCCTGTCGGGCAGGAATGCGCTATGGCAATTTTTCATGAGTACTGACAGCTTCCTGCCCACAAAAGACATGTTGGAAAACTGCCTCGGTGCAAAAAATGGACTGAAGGAGGTGGGCAATGTGTACATAAACTTTCAGTAAAGCTCAGGTTAACAGCAGTGGCTGCCTGCATGCTGGCACCAGAGGCTGTGTGGGGCTCAGCTCTTCCTCTCTGACTTTTCTTCTTGCATGCCATTCCCTCCACCCCCTTATTTCCCACCCTCTCCTCCACCCATCGCGTTCCCTTAACTCCTGCAGAAGGCAGGCTGAGTCAGTCTCTCCTTTAAAACAACAGGATGTACCTGCCAAAAAAAATGTGTTTATAGAAGGCACGTCATTTTTCCAGAACATGTTGTTCGCCAGACATTAAATCCTGGCTGGAGCCGATGAAAGCTTTATCGCCCCGAGCCTTTGGGAGGTCATGGTAGACTTGACTCGCAGCCTTTGTTTCCTGTGTGGCAGGTTTTTTTCTGTAATTGGAGGTTGAGGCTGTAAGAAAATGTCCTGATGCTGGTCAGAATATTTGCCCTGAGCGTGAAGAACAATACAAGGACTTCAAAATGCTGTTTTGGAGGCAGGAGCTGGTTCATGACTCGGGGGAAAAGCCCCTCCTGGAGAGAGAGGGAAGTGGGCTCTATTGCAAACTATGAGTTACCTGCCTGTTAAACGCAGCTCAGTGCCAGGCTACGAGGGCTGCAGAGCTGTGATGAAGTGCAGCCACAGGGCTGGTCCCAGCCGCAAAGCCTGTTCTTGCCGAATGGCTGAGTCAGGTCAAGGTGTGACAAAAGGTACTGGCAGGTGTTAAATGGAAAATCAACCAGCAAGGACAAAAACATGACTCTGGAGACATTGGTGGGAGCTTTTGCTTTTCAGGGCGTTAGAGGCAGCTCCTGACCACACGTGGCAGAAAGCAAAAGTCGGAAGGAGGCAAAATTATTTCACTTTGAATTTGTTTTCAGTAGCTTAGCAGCTGATTGCATTAATGGACAGATTTATTCCCTGAGCTTTTAGTGATCAAAGAGAGCCTTTTGGGTTGCACAGTTGTAATTACTTTCTTCCGGCTATTGTTAACCAGTGAAGGAAGACCTGATCAGTTTTCAAACTGGTAAAAACTCACTTTGTTTATAGATAGCTGAATAGTTCTGTCACTGCAAAACTCCTCTGCCTGTAGTTTTCTTATAATTTTATTCATTTTTGTAACAGAATAAAAGTTAATTTCAAAAGCTCATTCATATTTTACTATTTACTGTTGATGTTATAAGATGGGGCAGCTGTGGCAACTGAGAAAGAAAGGCTGTTATTTACAGAGCCATTAAAAAAAAGGTGTAAAGGAACTGCAGCATCAGTGCCAGACATTTTTGCAGCTTTCCCTCGTGTAGGCTTGGAGGCTGAAAGGTGAACTGAAACAAAGTGAGAGCTGTGAAATTTTTGCTGAGTCACAAATGTAGCTGAGTATGGGAGACTTTTCAGTTTTGAAATAGTTCGTTGAGATACAGTTGGGTTAAAGAGCTGGTGTCGTATTTTTGTGTGTCTAGCAGGGGTTTGATGGGACACAGGAAATAGTTCTGGTGTTTTACGTAGAAAACGTATAACTGGGGGAATCTGTGCAGAGTGAAGCCTCTGTGCCCATTCAGGAGGGTTGGGTTTGGGGTGTTTTTGCATTTTTAAAGTAACAGCATAACCAATACTGGAGTTGGATTGATTGGTTTATAAAAGATCAGCAGAAAAGCTTGAATTTTGCATTAAAATGGTATCTTTCTTACTTATAAAACTAGCGTGTGTCTCAAGATATTCAGTTCTGTAGGAATGCTTGTCTCTCTGAAAACTGGTTGGGCTCTTTCCTTTGGATGTTTCGCATGCTTTTTCAGCATTGGAAAGAGAAGGGTGAAAAGTCGTCATGTCTTGACTACACAGAGTTTGAACTCTGGAAGTTACACAGTGGGGCAGTTGCCCATTTGGTTCATGTCCTCCAAAGTGGCTCTGCTACCTCAGAGATTATACGCAGGCTTGGTGTTTATTCTGGGAGCTGGGTACATTGCCCAGGCTGTGCCACACTCTTTGCCTGGTTGTCTTGAGGATTTTAAGTCGGGGGCCTGGGCTGCCAGTGAGGGTGGGAACATACTAAGTCTCTGTACTATGGATAAGAATGGTGAAGGTGCACAACAAAGTATTTAACAGTGTAAATTTGACTTTGTTCATTCATTCAGCCAAGCTGAACTGGATTCTCAGCTCAGGTGACTCAGAGCCGTACCACCAGCTCCTGACTGCACATACAGAGTTACCAGGTGAGGTGCTGACCTCAGGCGGTTCAATCCCATGGTCATTTGTGTAATGCAGTTAGTAAAAGCAAAGTGAAGGGTTTGGGTTATGCTGGTTTGTTTGGTGGTTTTTTCCCCTCTGAACATAATTTGTTCATGTATAGTTTAGTATATATAGCTTGTATAGTTTATACTGTACTTATATAGTACAGTGTATAGTTGTATATACTGTATGTACTGTGTATAGTTTATACTAGACTGTAGTTGAGCTCACAGAGGTGTAGCTCAGCAAAGACAGGCGTCTGTCAGAAGAGGAAACGCAGCTCTGCTGCTGGCTGGGTAGCTTAGTCAGGTGGGTCTTCATATAAAGCAAAAACAGCAGATCACCTCACCCAACCCTTTTTAAAGAAATTTTAAGAAGCATGATTAGTTTATCACAGGGTACAGATATGCGCCTTACCTGGGTCCACAAGGAGTTTCTGATTCCAGCAGAGATGACCCAGGCCCTTGGTGCGAGTACCGCGCCAGGAGGGCATCTGGCATAGTCACCGCCCTCCCACCCCGTTGACAAAAGCAGCAGTGTGGCCTGTTACCCAAGTTAGGGGCTGCACGGACTCTGCCTGGCAGAAGCCTTCTACAGCTGTCCTATCCCTCAGCCAGACGGTGACCCCTCTTCCTCCTTCCTGCCTGGGTGATCCATCACCAGTAGCTTTCTCTTCCTTCCCCCCCGGAGGATAAAATGTCCCACTCCTTGCTGTACAGACATTTCCCTTTACACTGCTGCAAGGACTTGTTTCTGTGGTTAGCTCAGCATGGGATGCTGCTTAATAGCAGGTGTTCACTGCAGGTGAACAGTTGCAACAGAGATGATTTGGTTGGAAGCGACGCACTTGCAGGAATTTGCTGCAGCCAGCTGCCTGTGTATGCTCCTAACGCCCATCGCTGGGAGCCAGGCTCAAGCCAGACAGAGACCAGGCTGAGGCAGAGGTCTTGTGATTGATGCACTGGGAGTGCTGCATGCGGACTGTAGCAGACCTGTTTAAAAACAGGGTCCAGTTCTGTTAATTCAAACTGTGGGGTGGGGTGGCAGGCAGGGCACAATCCCCAGAAGCACGAAGCAAGTGCTACTGCTACCCCCTTACGCTGTTCAAGCAAGGAATGCTGCAGATCCAGATTCCTGTGCCCCAGTCCCTTTTTGCTGTTCCCCCACTCACACTCCAAGGTACGTGTAAGAAGTTACAAGCCTGGCTCTTGGCGCTGGCATTGCCCAAGCAATGCTGCTTTTCTTCCTGTTCACGTAGGCAGGATCAAGAAGAGAAAAGCTCAGAAACAGTATGAGGTTCCTTTCTGTAAACCAGGTTATTTTTACCAGAACCTTTCAGAGGATACTATTAAACCCCTGAGGCAATGTGTATTTTGTTATCTGTCATACATTGCCGTGAAAGGTTGAAGCAGACAGAGCTCCCCTCAGCCATACAAGCAGCTGGGAAGCCAGGACAGGTGAGGACTTGCTTAAGGTAAGTGGTCACACTTCACCACGTGTATCCCAGCACCCAGAACAAAAAGCTGCTTGCAGCTCTGGCCCCTGTGGCTGTGGCAAAGCTAGCACCAGCACACATCAGCAGCAGCACAGCTGGGACTGCTGTAAGACAAGATGAACTGGCTCAAGAAAAAAAAAAAAAGATGCAAACCCAACTTCTATGACTGTTTAACTGCTATAGTACAGGACCATCAAGCAAAAGGAACTGTGACACAGTTTTGTTCCAGTAGATTATACAAAAATCCCTCCTTTTATTAAAAGAATCTCATATTCACAAGGAAGATCTACAAAGTAAAGGTAAAAAGAGGAGACTGGAGTGATAGGGAGAAAAACAGAGACAGTTTACTCCTTCACCGGGCATCCAAATACGCAGTTTTCACCAAACAAACAAACGAAAGAGATAAGCACTTGGGTAAACAAATCTAACACGCTTTCTTTTTTTTTAGAACCTTCACTTTCTAGAGTGTTTTACAATTACAGTTAGTCTCATGGAGTTGAAGACAATGTGCTAAGTAACACACAGGTGGTTCACCTGCAAGGTACTTTATTTCTTACACAGATGTGAAAAGCGCCAGTAACTGAATAAAGCAGAGTAAGTAATACAAAATAGTTGGTGCATAACCAGCTAGAGTTATATTGTACAAGAAAACGTCATTAAATACAATCATCAGGAAAAAAATCTATGTGTATCCCACAGTGATATAAACCAGCAGCAAGATAATTTCTCTCATATTTCTCCATGGACTGAATCTTACTTGTTATTTGAACAAATAGAGTTATATTGGAGCATGGTATTAAAGAACAAGTTTCAGAAGCACACATCAAAAATTCAAGACTTCAGAGGCAAGAGTCTAATTAATAAAATAAATTTAATAACAGTATTATCCATTCAAGGTTCCTTAAATTAACTGTAGTATCTTTTTCTCCTTTTAATTCATGCTGAAAATTAACCTTCTAAGTGCCCAGTACCCATCTGTTGTACAGGCACAAAAGAAACCATGGCAAGCTATAACCTCAAATACCTACCTGAATCTTTGTAAGAAGTTATATCATACACCGACACTTGTAGCTAACTAGCATCCACATTACTTCATATATGACAGTATATGTCGGTCACTCTGATCTCATTGCCAGAACAAGTTTTTTAGTTTCATAGATTCCTTGCAAGACAGCTCTTATCTCAGCAGCATCTTTGTTGTTTAGAAGCAGAAGGTTCGGCATGCAGGATGCCTTAAGTTTACTAAAGATTAGGTAAAAAAAGGCTGCTGTAAAAAAAGTATATTTAAAAAAATAAAAGATCAGAGCTATAGTAAACAGGATCCAAGAAACAGTTTTAGACTCAGTGCGACACTTGAATTTGCTGTCAGTTTGGTGACTTAAGGCTGTTCCCACGCGTCCTTACCAAGCAAAACCCTTTGGAGCTTTGCCTGAGCAAGACACGCAGGCGCATCCCCCGACTGTATGCATACTGCATCCAAAGCTGGGCTACCTGCTGAAACCCACCCTGGTAATGAAACCTGAGCTCCCTTTGTTCCAAATCCATCTCTGGAAAACAAGAAACTAAAACTAGAACCAGTTTTCACCCAGCATTTTTTTCACTGCACAGGACATGCAGAACAAATGCTTTTGTACTCCTAGGGCACCATCCACTATTTAAAAGTAAATACAAAAGTTAGTATTTTTTTTCAGTATTCCACACAAATACAAGCAAAAATTTCCAGCTATCTGTGGAACAGCACACAAAGCCACCTGCTTTCTGTAGTTTCTTTCATTATTCAGGGATGAGAACTGTAACCAGCTAGAAAAGTGTTTGCATTTAAGAGAGGCTATTCCAAAACAACTCTTGTATTACTGTCCACCTCTCTGATTAACAAGGCAGCTTGAACAACTTCATACATCAAGGGTTAATTGTCATCCTTCAACTGAACAAGCATCTTCTTTGAGCTGATGTTGCAAAGATTATGCATACAAGGCAAACACTCCTGGCCCTCATACTGTAAAAGCTCTGTAAGGATTAAAATTTGGCATAAGCAAAGTGAATAATCCAACACATTCATTATATTTTCATACTTCATATCAAATAAAATATGGGGTGTGCACAGTGTTAGGAAGCAGGATATTACTGCCATTTGATTACAGTGCTAAGAAAAAGTGTGACTGAGTGTAAACGACTGTTTACTGCCCTAGGCAGCTGTCCTGTCCTCCCTTGAGATGGAGTATCACCTTTCTATGTGGCAACAATAGAGCCCAGCACTAGGCATCACTACCTTTCCACAACACGGTTGTTTCTGTGCGACATACAGTACAGGTTTAGTACAGTTAAGCGTACATCTCTTACTTGCCAGAGGGTCAGAAAAAATTAAGCATTTTTAATGTAAATGTAGCTTCCCAGCACTGTGCATCAGCCATTTGTTTGTCCTGTTCCCCATTACATATTTTTTCTTCCTTTCTACACAAGACCACGGAATTACCAGTCTTCTTTAGAAGGAGAACCTCATGTCCTTGGTGTAGCCCAGTTTGTCCAGGTTGGGAATGCAAGCATACTGGATCATTGGAGGAGGTCCACACATGAGGATCAGAACATCGTTCTGAGGTGGAGGCAGGTGGTCTCTGATCATTTCTTGGTTCACAAATCCTTCACTGTATTCCCAATCTGTTAAAATAATGGAAGCAGGGGAAGAAGAACAAGGAAAAAAGGAGAAAAAGATAGATACAAGTCACTTTAGTATGAAGAGTGGGGGTTTAGGGTTTTTTTGATAACATTCTGGACTGTAGCATTTGTACACTCCACTCACATTAGAATCCTCAACACAGTTACGCTACATGGAAAAACTGCCACTTCTGTTTTTAAGATGCAAAACTGATGTGGGGAGAAAACAAGGGCTAACTTTCACTACAGCTTGCTGAAAGCCCCACGGAAATCTCAAGCAGAGCTGTGAACAGAGTATGAATCTTCTCAGCTCCAGCACTGTGAAATAACAATGTCCATCCTCCTTACCCTACTGTTTACAAGTTCTCCAGGGGAAATCTAGCTGATGAAGTTGTTCCTGGTAGGAACACTCATGGTGCTAATCAGTTAATACTAGGAATCAGGTTTACACATTGCATCCCCAGCCCTGGATGCAAAAACATACTGACCCAAACCTTTGGGCACAGTGAGACTGACACATCTTTCTCCTGCAGACTATCTGAAAATTTACAGTTTTTGGTCCAGTTTCGGATACGGTAGTGAAAATCTGTAGAACAGGGTTAAGAGGATCAAAGGAGGAACTTTTATTGCAACTGTTAAGATCAGCTCACAATTCACAAATATCAAAGAAAAGGAACAGTGTTTATACCTGAATCTAAGCTGCCTTAGAAATTCCAGGAGAACACTAACTGCAGAAGATAACATGACAGCAGCAGACTGTGGGGACTGCAAGACCTTTCCTCTCACCCTAGGGGAGGCACATTCTTGGTCCCAAGGTAAGAGAAGGCATACAGCTTTTCCTTCTCTTCCCCAAAATACCACTGAATAGGAGTGTGAAGCTATCCTGATGCAGGTGGGCATGATGAGGAATGCTAAGAAAGGACAACGACAAGGAATGACACAGAAACTACTTAGCCTTTTCACAACTGCAGTAACTATTTAGCCTTTTCTTCCTCAAGCTTGCACAGCTGCAGGAGGCACATTCAGCTAGCTCATCATCTCACCTGGACGTGTATCACATTATCTTTAAAACTGGACTGCAGCAAGAAGGAATAGTATTTTGATTGAGAAACACTGTTAATATAAAGGCAATGCCACTGCCTACGAAGATCAGCTACCATGAATTCCTGTAAAATGACAGCTAGGTAGGAGTCTACACTTGGCTGCATCTCCATGAGATACAGTGCCTCTGACACTCCCATTGCAGCTGCCTTGATGCATGCTCGAAACACGAGACAATAAGATAACTTGTTATATCTGTGGGGAAGGTCACCTTGGACGGGAGTAAATAATGGTAAATATTCAGGTGTGGTCATGGGAGGAATGCTGCACTACCATTCACCTGAGGTGAGATTTGTAGCTTTGGAAACACTGCCTAGTTACATCTAGAGTTTCTGTGCATCACAGCGTGAAGAATGATGCTACTGGATGCATTCAGACACGATTCATTAAGCAAGAAAGGAGCCCAGAAATATGCATATGATGTAGCACGTAGCACACCTCCTGTCAAACGCATTAATACTCATAACTGAAGCTTCAGTGGAGGCAGCACATTAGATCTTACTTTCAGGTGGTCTGTCCAGCGTGTACCAACACTTAAAGCGACTGGGATTCTCAACCTGGATCTCTTCTAGCTCGGAACGTAACAGGATATCCTTCTGAGTCTGCAGGATAAGGAAAACAATGATTACAGACTGCATTTGAGTGCAGCTCTCAGATGACCATAGAGCACAGGCCAAAGAGAGAGAATGCTAGTTATTTCTATGATTATCCCATGGCAGAGCTAATAAAAAGGTTCAGAACTTTCTCAAATCCTGACCATGCAATGCCTTCCCCCTAAAAAATAAAGCAAAACCTGTATCAAAACACAGAACCTTCACTTGTTCAGGGAATTAGTGGTAGCATCAGAAGAGTAAAGCCCTATTTTAACACTCCTATTACAAAAGCAATTTTAATCAAAAAAACATCATCTCTCTGCCCCTCCATACTGTGCCATGCAGTCAGGAAAATGCCAAGTTTTTCACCTTTGCTGCTTCAAATTTCAACAACACTGCCATATGGAGACTGCTTGGTTTTTAAACAGGATGTGGAACAACAAATAACCAAAAGGGTATTGAGTTCTGATTGGAACAACAAATGTTACCCAGGATATCAAGTTCTGCTCCTCCCTGATGCAATCACTGAAAGCCAAAAGAAAGCCTTATTCCCATAAGAGCAGCTGCAGTTTGGGAAGGACGGAAAAGGGTAGAGACTAAAAGTGGCACCATCCTCTGCAGATTTAGTAACTTGGCACTGTGGACACCACTGTGTCTGTTACTGTGGGGGTAAGGAGGAATGTCCCAGCAACTATTGCCGAGAAGGTGCCTATTTCTGGATCTGCTGTTGCATGTGTTCCTGAAAGGCTGTTACAGGGTCTCACCAATTCAAAACATGCTAGCCAGAAGCACAGTACGAGCCCACGTACATTATAATCCGTAATCCAACAGAGCTCTTTCAGGAGGGCCAAAGTAAAAGATCAGCAAAACACACAACAATATTAAATACACAAGAACATCTAGCCTGCAGGCTTTCCTGACTGACCATTTGTCACAAGGCTGCTTTGCACTTGTGCAGTTACTGGGTACCAGGACTCCTTAAAGCCAAAGACTGATGTTTACACAGGCTGTTGCTAATATGCAGGCAACTGTTCCCCCAGTCCTCCCTGCAAAAAGCAGTAGGTTTTCTAGGTTGCTAAAGCAGCTCTAGTGCTATATTAGTAATTCGGAATTACTCATAGCAAATCCTGGCCCTCCTGCCCTGATATGGACTGTACTTTATGCCAACTCCTAGTGCTCAGCAGAGACCAGCTGCTGCAGCCGCACCAGACAGCACCAGAGGGCACTGTCAGGGCTCTTAAGGAGTTCTTAATGTAACAAAGCATCAGAACAGGACATCTGTTGGCACCTCGATCATAGCTACTGGATAGAAAAATCTGCTTATAATTCAGATATTGTACAAAGGAAATGAGGACACACTGAATATCAGAGGAGAGAGGAATGACAGAGGAAAGCCTAAAGAAGCTAAAAAACACAGGCATGAAGTGAGGTTCATCACAAATAATGTCTCATAATCCAGAAAAGAATCTTCATCATGATGGCGAAATTTAAAAGCAAAGGAATTAACAACAGAACATCAGGCTAAAAAGGGGCATTGCAGTTCAGAAGCAGATCACCACTTGGGTTGCCTGGTTATCCAAGAAATCTTTATCGCAAGGATTTCATGGATGAGAGACCTTCCCTTTGTCCAGCATGGCAGTATGACACACCTCAAAGAGCAAAAGAAACACATGAAGAACTGACAGAGGGAATGGAAATGAAAGGTGACAGCCAGGCAGAATCACAGCTCCATAGCTGAGGGAGCTGCTGGAGACCAATGTTAATTTTAGCCTCACCTAAGGTATTCTCAAATGGAACGATTCCACATACAAACCCTGCTGGGAAGTTGGGAAATTACAATTGCTGAAGGAGGCAGATGTCCACCTCCTTCATGTTTCCAGTAAGAAAGACACCTCTGAAAGTCTGCCTAAAGCATTAACAATGTGCACAAAGGAATGCAGAGTTTTAAAACATCTATAAACTGGATTAGAATCAGAGCAATGAGACACAGGAAAGCGAGCATGGGCTGGGAGGAAAGCAGCAAGACCAATTCATTACAGTACTTTTATATGGGAAGTTTTCAAAATTTCAGTTCACTTCTCCCCTCAGGGTTTGTATTTCTGTACCAGGCTTTCTCAGCAAGAATTTAATTTGCTGAGTGGAGCTTTGTCAGTTAAGTAAAATTTTATAAACAGAAACAAGGACAGAATTACCTGATTAGCAAACAGCAGCTGACAAATGGTAGGGTCATCTTTGTCTTTTATGATTGCTCGAATGATCTGCAGCATAGGTGTTATCCCTGAAACAGAAAGGCAAGTCAATGATGCGGGAATGTGAAGGAGCAAAAGAAAATGCAAGTCAGCCCATGAGAGAAAACATGAACAAAGACATCTACCAGCTGCCAGCAGAAACCAAGGATGAATCTTTATATATACATACCAGTCCCACCTGCAATCATCCCCACATATTTCACTTTCTTAGTAACTGGTTCAGCTTTCTTTTCAGGCCGAATAGCAAACTCGCCTGAAAGAAGAGAGAGAGAGATGGAAAACATTGAAGAAAGCAGGAAACAGGGCCTGTGATCCCTTCTCAGCATATTCAGCTAACTGACTGTTTCAGCCCTGTGAACCACAGCCCTCCATAAAGCAGGAGCAGGAGACAGACAAAGGCGAAGGCGCCATGAATTAAAACAAATCCTGAAGGATTATTGGAAAGTGTAGAACATGCAATGACAACATCAGACACCGACATGAGTTATTACTTATTCCTGACTATAGCATCAAGCCATCACTTCCTATATTTCTATTTGCTCAGCTCCCATATCCCCAGTGATGTTCAGAAGCCCAGATTCTGGAAACAGTTCTACACAAAGGAATTAACCTAATCAGAGAGCTTATCTACCCCATGCAGATTCTTCAAGGGAAAATCTGAAATATGCAAGGTATTTTTTTGTATATTTATTTCCTCTTTTTGAGATTATTTGCCAGTTTCAGCCAAATCTGACAGAGTTTGAAACTGCCCAAAATGTTTTGTTTGTTGTATTCGCATCTCTCTTCATCCAGGATAACATGAACACAACACACAAAACTCTGGAGAACGATGTGTCTGAGTTCTGCTGCTCAGAAAACTGCCAGAAGTTTTTTGTGACACACTTGTGGCTGCACTATGCGAAAGTGAGATATTTTATATTGGCATAAAAGTACTTTCTACTGATAAAGTTCATTTTCACTTGGGAAATTTGCATTTGACAGCGTAAATACCAAGTGTTTTTATCAGCATATAAACTATGTCCATACACAAGCAGGGAGAGCATTCCCTCCTTTGAGAACACTATCAATAACAAGCACTTTTATAGTCTTATGTCAATCCCTCTCAGGATGATCGTTGACTTAGCTAAAACACTTGCCATTTCTTTTGTGCAGCGAAATACTTGAACCCATCAGGAAAAAAACTGTTACCACTATTACTACTATTTTACCATGTTTTGTCTGCATTGTTTACTCTGGATAAACTACATCTTCTGAGTCAGGCTTGCCTTTTCCTTTGTAGACAAGTAGGCCACTTGGTCCCCTGAAGTCAATAGTATCCCCTATTTTCAGGCTGTCTAAGTACTGAGACATCTTCCCTCCATCAGGAAACTTTGGATGGACACCTCTAAAGTAGATCTGTTAAAAATAACAATGAAGCAATTAATCTCACATCTCAAAGACGAGCATTTGCCCTTCAAATATTTAGGTACCCATACTCCTCATTCAAAGAAGACAATTACTACATAAAGAAATACTATCAATGTAGATTTGACTGACAATAAAAAAGAAGTACTGAGTTTTCTAATAAAGATTAAAATGCCATTCTTGACCAAATTTTTATCAGATTCGACAGACTGGCAATTTCTCCACTGTATTTCTGCAACATAGAAAATATCTCTAAATAATCAAAATTATTTACACCCAAGTTCAAAAGAGAAAAAAAAAAGGAGAAAATAAGCCACTGTGATTTAAAACAGAAAAACTTCTGAGAAAGAAACCTGACAGCTCAGTTCCAAAGGGATATACACAAAACTTCTTGGGATGCCAACTGTTTGCACCTCAAAATTAAGAGTAACCAAAGTGGATACCACCTAATTGAACATTCAGCTATTCACCAACAGGTACCCGTGGGTATAGTTACGTTGCTGGGACTGTGCGGGAGTTTTTTTGTTTTAATTCACATGGGTGTGAAAGAGTTCAAGTTGAGACTAGCTACATTTTCACAAGAACGGCATCATTTGCATGCATGGAGAGCCACACTGGGAAGGAGTCTTCTGAAATGTTCCTGAGTCAAAGAGTTACATTTTCCCTTGTCATGTCTTCAGTGTGCAACGCCATGCTCATGAAGATAGGTGGGCAGAAAAAGGCAAACTCACATCTAGCTTAACAATAAATGAATAAAGTGTTATTAGTTGTAAAGAAGAAAAATTTAAGATTAAAATTTTGAGAGAATATCCAGTGCAGATATTCAGGTTTCAAATTCCTGTCAGCTTTAAATAGATTAGTCTAGCTACCAAGAGACAAAACAAAAGTACATTATCACAAGACTCAAAACCACATTCTTGCCAATTAAATCAGTAATTCACACTGTCTGGATCAGTAATGATAATGATCACCACTCTTCATGATCATAATGACCATATCGCATTAGCTTCAAAAGACGCTGACAGCTCAGGTGAGGTTAATTCCTTCTTTCAGAAGTGTGTGAACATCTGCAGGTCTACACAGATTTTGGAAAAACACAGTATACCAATATAGAAAATTATGCTGCTTCTCATGAGATAACACTCACTAAAGAAGTGGTTGCAAAATGCCATATGGATTGTAGGTAACTGCAGATCACTTTTTAACAATAGTGGAAGTCCGCAGTGACACATACCTGAAGAGAAGACAGCACATTTGACTTCACGTCAGAAGTTGGGCTCAGAAGTTGCACAGCCTGGTAAAAGAGCGTGCCATTCTCACCTTGACAACAAGATCCACGTAGCCTTTGTCATCATCACTGGAAACTGGAGTGTAAGGTCTAACAACCAGAGCTCCATCAACCCGTGCAGACAGGTAGATATGCTGTCCTGTATGCAGGGAAGAAAAAAAAAAGCAGTTTGCTTTCAAAAGCTTTTTCTTTCAGTGGATGTACTGAGTTGGCATGGACTGCAAATGCAGTCTCAAAGTTTTCCTAACTACCTTGTTTTGGGGCACCACTTCTTCCTCTCTCTTTTTCCTGACAGTATAACACCTTGCCAGAGTTGTTAACCATGCACAGATTCTACCTGGAAGGGGTGACAACTCTGCTGCTAAATGTATGTGTCAGTCATGTCTGTTCTGATAGTTTCATGCATTAACATTTACCAAAGCCCTAACTGCACATGAGGTCTTGCAAAGATGTGGTATGTCTCTCCTGTACAGACAAGTGAAAAGCACAAATGAGGGGAAAACTGTCACGTACTGTTCACATTTCTTTATTAACATGTTAGTTATAAACTGCTATACTTTAGTTACAGCTGTTCTTGCTTTGACCACAGATTGTTCATGTCTACCAGGAGGTCTTCTAGCTGCCATTGCTAAGGCTGTGTTCTTAGCTGGGATAGGGTGAATTTTTCACAGAAGCTGGGAGGTGGGCATAGCCAGAGGGATATTCAATGCCATGCTGACGTCATGCCCGGGATATAAAGGGAAGCTAGCCGGGAGAGAGGTGGGGGTCTTTGTGAAGCGTCTTGGCGGTGAGGTGTTTCCACTGTATCAGTGTTTTCATTGTATTCTATATCCTGTCTTCTTATTATATTCTCCTTTTCTCGTGTTATTAAAAATCTGTCGTTACCTCAACTCATGAGGTTCCACCCTTTTTATTTTATCCTTTCCCCCATCTTACCGGGAGAGGAAAAGGTGGGGGGGGGAGGGGAGGAAGCAACCCCGTGGTGGTGGCCCTGACCCAAGACAGGCTGCCTAGACACAAAGCAACTTTCTGTCCCAGCTATCCCTCCAGCTTAACATTTGAATGTAGCAATCATGTTTCAATGTCACACATTCACTGAACTCCCCACAATAGTTTCAGTTCTCAATGTTTATGGTTTTGATGAAAAAAACCCTAGAAGTAACTCAATTGAAAGGTTTTCCTATGACATTCCAACACCCTGAAGAAACCCAAGTGAAGAGTATCTAGGGGGGATTTGGTTTTCATTATTTTACCACAATTAGGTCAACAGAACCTACTATCTTTTAAGATGGAACGCAGCTCTCCAAAGACAGTGCAGCTTCTCTGCCTGTTACATGAACCCAAGCACGGGATGCTACCAGGAGCTGGTTGGCCTACCTGGAGGGCCAGCGAGACAAACCAGTGGATGACTGAAGACGTGCTACCTGGTAACTGGGAACCAAGCAACCATAACTGACTTGAAGCTGTACACAGATATAATATAAGGGTGACTCAAATAACGCTCTCAGCAAAGCCTATCCACACCTGGTAGCACAAGTTTCCTGCTAGGGAAGAGCAGAAGGGAACTACAGCAGTAGCCTCGCGTTCCTCCTCCAGAAAAAGGGTGGCCTCGTTGCCCCCTCCTCCAGGGACAGACCCATGGTGACCACTGCAGACTGTGAACATGGACAGACAGGACCGCTGTTGGGGCATGTCTCACAATTGGTACAAATCCGAAAAAGGTTCTCCTCCCAAAGGAAGAACATGCCCTATAGTCTCACTTGTTAGAGCTTTACCCCATCGTGACGGGACAGCAGCTGCTGGCAGCCTCTGTGTGGAGCAATACACAATCCCGCTCTCCCTCAGCATGAATCACATTTTTTCCTGTAATGCTCCAACTGGTGGTAAAAAAGAAATGCTGGTGCTGGACTGAACATGCAGAGCGCACACCAGCATCTGTGCCACAGCTGCCAAGCCTGCTGCTCCCAGCTACCACTCTCACCAGGTTTCAGCTCTCTTTGCTTCCCAGGTCTTGCCCAGTAAACCACTCCCTCTGTCACCCACAGATTAGCCCCTTCAGGAGCATGACTATGCTGCTCCTAGGAGCGAGCAGAGCCAGGCACACACCTTCTCAGGCTACACTGAAAAAAAATGCTGATTTGCCCTGACCTTATTAAAACACTGGAGGAAGTCATGGTATCCAGCAGGCCAAATTCACCCCAGATGGCTTCCTTTCTGTTAGCATGTTGGACAAGAGCAATTAGAGAGGTGAGACAGCTCAACCCTCCACGTTCATTATGGAGAAGGGAGGGAAACTAGCTTTACCCTCTTGGCTGCTTAACAGGATCATGAAAATAATATATCCCAAACAAAAGGGGACCTAAACACAATGGACTGTAATGCTGGAAAGGTGCTGAGAACCATCATGAACTATGTCTGATCCACAGACCATTGCAACAGGTTGTTAAAGCAGAAGTCCCTATTAAACACAAGTCACAATTAAATTCTCTTTATATAAGGAGTAGGAAACAATAGCGCTAAGCTATTACAGAAGGCAACACGCCATATGGCAAGGCCTAAGGAAACATCTACCCCACGATGATTAATAAGTTCCATGAGACTGGCTGCAAATTCAGAAGTGAGCAGATCATCTGGTAAACCACATGTGTTAGAGGAGAAGTAGCTGTGAGCAATGCCTCAGAGGATGGAAAATGACCACAGAGACCAAGCACCACAGGAATAATACACAATAGAAAATTGAGACTGGAAAAAATACAAGACCAATGTTTGTTTCTATCAGCTTCACAGGAATAAGCTAGATATATGCTCTCTGCAAGTACATGAGATTCCAGATCCTGCAGATGACTCACAGCATGAGGATAATCTTGAAAAGCTCTAAATACCAGCTCAAGCCATGTGGACAGAATTTGAAATTCAACAGTTTAAAAAGTAAGGAAAAAATCCCCATGAAATCACTTATAGTATAATTAACAACACTTGGATTCTCAGAAAGGAAAGACAGAACGTACCTATAGGGAGACCCAGAACGTGATCCATGGAAGGGAGAGCAAATCGAAATCTTCTTGTGTCATGACTAACTTCCTGAAAGAGGAAAATAAAAAGAACAATCAGCTATGTTGTTGGGATTTAATGTTTGTGATTTCATTTGTGAAACAAATATGCCAGTCTGGCTTCCTGCAGGACTAAATATCTGGCAGAGCGCAGCATCCTAACTTTAAATTTTTGCATAATGCAAGTATGAACTCCTCTGAATGTGGCAATCTTGCAGAGGTCAACTTTTCATTCAAACTCCCTGAAAACTTAACTTTATCTCAAAATATTTTAGAAGTAAAAATAGAAATAAAACAGACATGCAAATACAATTTTGATGTATATTTAAATGTGAATAGCAAAACTTAATAAGACACTCAACTCCAGATTAAGACTAAATGATAATTTTCTAAATAGTATGAACATTTATATCACCTTCTGTGAGAAGGCCACAAGATAAAAATTAATCGGTTCTTCAATTCTCATTTAAAGTTTAAATATGCAGGAGTTCAGGGTCAAAAACTTTTGATGTTGACATCTCAAAATCAGATGAATTAACTATTTCAACATAGAAGATTGTTTCAGAAGACATTAGTGGATGTCAAGAAGATTAGGAAGTAGCAACCTGGTCCCCTTTGCTATGCTAAGAGCCTCAAAAATATTTTCCCCATGAAAATTTGATTAATCCTTAATTAAAACTGAAAAGAGCACCCTATTTAGATAAGAACTTTACTGCACGTTGTCTCTGTTACATGGATGCCATTCAGCAAGTCGTTAGTCAAGGCTAGATTAAAGATAGCCTTGAAACAGGATGCAGAAGCCATTTCTAGCATGAGGTCATCTCTGCTGCATTCCCCAATGCCATCATTTGGCATTGTCCTAAGCACCTGGAAGCCCTTGGCCTCTGGCTACCAGCACACATTTTTGTCTCATGTTGCAGGTGCCGAGGTTTTCCACCCTTGCAACCGCAAATGCAAAGCTGGAGAAGTTTCTGCAGGATGGTGCTTTGTTGAAGCCACTGAAAGGCAACAAATTAATTATGCTTGCCACTACAAAAAAAAAAAAAAAAAAACACAAAAAACCAAACCCTGAGGCTGTAGGCTTTTTTTAAGGCATAAACTAAATTAGCACACCTAATTATATTATGATAGTTTTTCCCTATGCTAAAAACTAGGAAGCAGCCTTGTGTCCTGTTTGTTCAACAGAAGGGAGGTACTGCATGCTCAGTTTGGACAGATGTTAACATTTCAGCTGGTGGGTAAAAGACAGCAGAGGAAGAAAGGCTTCTGCTTGCAACAGCTTAACAAAATGATACATTCCGTTTCCAGCTTTCATACACAAAAATCTAAGCTTCGTTAAAAGATAGATATATGTCAAACTAGGCATTCTCTCGACCAGTGCTTTTCAAACCTGAGACTGCAGACACCGAAAAACTGTTTCTACATAACTGTGGAATCCTTCTGAAATTTCACATACATGTATTGCTGTATAGCAACCCAGTACACATGACTCAGTTTTCCATTGCAATCACCAGTCCATTCTCTTTATCTGTGAAATTGGTCTAAGCATTTCCTGCTACTTCCCTTCCTGGTTCCTTTGCTTGGGCCACAGTCCCCTAAGAAAACTTTCTGCAAGGCCATACTGTCAAATGTATCATAAAAATACCTCAGGTTAAAAATTACAACCCCCAGCTACTCCCAAAACAAGGAATTCATTTGTTTATTTTTTGTTTCAAACAAATAATTTTGGTGCTCTGCTGGTGAAGGTATCAACAGTTTCATAGTCACAAAAAGGGAATGATAAATACCAATGTGGTCATGGGAATAGCAGAAACTTTTAAAATATGAGGACCTTTAGCTAGGCAGGACAAGCAAAAGAGCAACTCTACAAGGTAGAACCAGTGTACTGAAATTCCTCTTGCAATAGAAGGTAAATTCTAGCCAACCACACAGATGTCTTGGGTAGGCTCCACAACCACATTAAGAGCCACAATTGTCTTCCCAAGTTAAAATGTTTTTGTGTAATGACAGGCATTTTAAAATTAAAAGTTCTCATCTACTTCAAATTAAATGGCTTGTAAAGACAAACCAAAGCACATCAGAAAGACTGACTGATTTCATCTTTCCCAGGCAGGTGATTATGGCAATGTTAGGAAGTTTAGTACCAAAGGTTGAAGTGTTTGCACCAGATGTTTGGCAGGATGTTAGAAGCTACTAGCACTTATTGTACCCAATTACTATTTTTGAAAATTAACTTCTGTTCCCAGGACACAATTCTCAGGCAAAAAATTACAAACATTCATCAGTCAAATACTCTCAGTTGATCAAGGTACCACATGCAGCAGCACTTGACCTGGTTTATAAGAGCTGTTCCTCCATCCCAAGATTAAAAAAAAAAGCATACGAAAAATAACAGCAGAGAAATACCTCAGCATTTAGCAAAAAAATCAATTGAACTGTGAATTCTCTTCTGTTACAAACTTCTACAGCAAAAACCTGCAAGTAGCTTGATTCTCAGAAGCATGTGCAGCACCTCAAGCTTCCCTCTCCTCCTGCAAGTCAGGCAGACTGTACCTGCAAGCACGTGCTCCAGATCTCATCAGAAAGTGGGGCGTGTATAATAATAGTGTTGTTGCAGTACACATGGGAAATAAATTCAGTAATGCCACCCAGCCCAAGCCATGGGGAAGCCTTCAGTTCCCATGAAGTCAGGATTTGGAATGACAGTAATCATTTTCTTTGACAGACAGAACAAATGAAAGCTAAACTATCAGTGCACTCTCTATACCTCAAACAGAGCTCTGTTCCAGTCCAAAGTCCTCTTCATCAAAACTCTTTTGATAACTTTCTGACTAGCTCATTGACTTAAAAAGTCAACACTAAAAATACCTTTGGGTGTGACTTCACAGCCAAAAAGCCAAGTTTTCTCTCTCCTGCATTTAACAGTGAGTTTATCTAAGGGAAATCTGGACTTTTCACCTTTTGTGGCTTCCCACAAGTTGAGTTATCAACTTCTGATAGCAAGATCCACCCCTGAAAGGGTCATGACTTTCCTCTGAAGACCCGATTGAGCAGCCTAGGAGGTACAGTACAGCTTGTACTTTTAGCAGAGAAAGAGAAGCTGAGACAGCTCAGGTCTGTCACAATTACACCATTTAAACACCTTTCTTCCTGTAACACATCAAAGTACATAAATCCAGTAACAGGAATCAGTATCAACATACTTCTGACAAATACTGTGCTGGATGTTACTGACCATGATAAAACTCCCTGCTCTGCCTGACAGCATGACTTTGTTTCATAGCCAATTTAGCAGTGCAGAGTTCAGGAATTTCTGCTGATGTACTCCATGACATGAGACACGTGACAGAAACTACAAGTTTGGTCATTTCTAAAGCAGCATTCGCCACTCTAACTTCCTTGGAAACAAGCTGCTTGCAGAACTGCAGAACTCAGTTATACTAGGCAAGGAGCATTTATAAAGAAGTCCTTTTCTTAAAATACAAATACTTGCCCTGCTGCAACATTATCCAAGATTTAAGAAGCTATAAGCATTTCACAGTATCCAAGGAGCGGTTGCGCTCAGCACTGTACATGCTCTTACCTCCTTATCAATCAGCCTCAATGCATACTTCACTTCAGGATCCTTCAGAGTAATCGCAGGATGGGGATTCCTGAAAAGCCTCAGGATGGCAGTGTAGATGTACCATATTGGGTATGTCACAACCTGACTCAACTGCAACAATACAGAAAGAGTATTAGACATGTGTGCGTAACAAGAGAAAGTTATTTTGGTAAGAAGGAACATGGTATTATGACGTGACATTTTAACCACCCAAAAACTTGTGTTTCTTTGTACTAATATGCGCAGGAAAAGGAAGCATTAAAGAAACACCAGCCAGTGTAACACACAGATTTGCTTTATGAATATGTGGCATTACTCCTCCATTTGACATACTGGCAGAGGGTTGCCAAACCTGGCAACTTGACAGAAACAAGGCTGTCGCAGCTCCATGTCCCCAGGTCCTCACCCTTAGCGAGGCTGAGCACATCTGTCCAGCAGGCACATGTGAACACACATACACAGCACATGCCCAAATATACAGATGGCTAGCCATGCTGATCAAAACAGACAAATGCTTAAACAAACAGCTCCGATGGCCTCATCCTGTTCCCCTCCCTGACCGATCAGGATGAGGGTCCATTACTGGGAAATACACATAAACACATGCGTACACGGTGGATCCACCAGTAGCTGGCTTAAGTCTTCACAGCAGCTGTTCTGGACTCCAGCCTCCCCCCCATACGGATGTACGAGGCACTGTTGCACAGACCCCTTCACAAACCACCACGTGCGCTGTCGGATCTCCCAGTAACTGGGGATCTCGCACTCAACCAAAGACCCCAATCTCTCTGTGGCAGCTGGTGAGGACCCCCAGCCCCTCCAGCAGCCAGCGCTTTTGGTAGTCTCAGCCTCGGAGATCCACACACACCTGAGTCCCACAAGCCACCCCACCTACTAGCTGGCTAGTCCAGCTTGATCTTTGTTAGCCACCGCACACTCACACTGGGTGCTGGCACCTCAGACACACAGGCCCTCAGACCCACGGTCTGGCTCCAGCACTGACATGTACACCTCCACACAGACACGTGCATGCAGAGCAGCATCCCTTCCCCAGGAAAGCAGCTGTGGAGTTTAACGAGAGTACAGGACAGACCGCACTGGCTGGTTGCAGGACACAGCCAGCCTAGGGTACAGAGCAGGCCTGTTCACACAGGGTCACCTCTTTTTATCCCTTTATCCTTTTCTTTTCCCCACATGTGTTCCTCCTCAAATGGCCTCATCCCCTGCCTCTGGTTCTTCCCCTAAATGTCCCACAATCCCCAAACGCTCTTCCCCTGCATCCCGTGCCCCCCCAGGCTGCAAGGGGGCCCAGCCTCCCACTGACGCATGCAGATGGGTGTCACCTCTGGCCCCCAGACAGCTCTGGGAAAGGCTGGGGCCCCTTTCTCCAAGCAGGTTATTGGGGCTCCCCCACCTGCCAGTGTCTCCCTATGCTCCTTTGTGTGCATGTGATAAGCGTTCATGAGTTGGCTGCTCTCCTGTGATGGGCCTGGGAGTATCCAGATCAGGGTACCACCCTGGTTCCCCACCCACTGACGTGCCTCTGTGCTCCTTGGTGCATGCAAGTGTGGACAGGCTCCTCAATCATGCCACCCAACATGTACCACTGCTTTGGGCCTTTTATATCACAGCGCCTGAAGGCAGATGGAGACGTGGTCGTGTAGCCGGCTGCAGGGATGAGCTTTACCCCCAGGCTGAAGCCCCACAAGGTGGGAGCAGGTTATGCCCCCACACCGCACTACCATCTCCATCCTTGACACCACGCATGGACTGCCTACCCAGGATGACTGAGTGGCCACACCACCCCAGGAATGCACAGAAGAGACCACGCCATTGCAGCTACAGCTGTGTGGACGAGACAGAAGGCGATGTCACCTCCCCAGTCCAGTGCCATACAGCTCAGACACTCGGTGGGTCTACAGGGCTGAAGACGGGTTGCCTGCACACTATGAGCACAGAGCCTGCCAAGACCGTGCTTAGCTGGAGACCTGTGCCTTCATTTCTAGTGCCTGTTCCCAAAGACAGTCCTGTTCTTGTAAGGTTAGATAAGCACTATAACAGCCTACAAAGTCACCTGTGTAGGCAGACTTGGTCCTAACTTAGTACAGGAAAATATCTGAACAACTACTCATAAAAATCCTCTCCAACTCTAATTTGTTATTCAATGCTTTAACAGAGGAGAGGGGAAAAAGCATGACCTTAGGAGGAAAAAAATCCACAACACTCAGATTCTTAGATTTCATATAATGCACTAACTAGCTTTCACTTTTATTTTATTTTATTTTATTTTAAAGGGACCTGACCAGTCTTTTAGAAAAACATTTCTGTGAGTGTGATGGTTCCCAGGAGGATATAAAAAAAAAGAGTCCTACATTATTATAACTAAAATTGTAGCAAGTGTAAAATTGAAAAAAGGGACAGCACAAATTATTCTTAAGATGCTGCCATACAGGTTTAAAATATATCAACACTGGGTATACCTTGAAGGCACATCATGACATATACACGCACACACTGCATTTTTCCCTTTCATTTGAAAATACTGAAATAGCTCCACACAGGTTGTTTCTGAAGAAGTTAATAGGAACGTTATTCCTTAATTCCTGCAGATTCAACAGATTAATGCAGCTCCAGGAAGAACATTTGTTATTGAGTCACAAAAAAGGGGGGAGGCAGGGAAGTTGTTAAAGAAAGTGAGCAGCAAATACACTCCCTGATGAGAATTGCAAGAGGTAAATAAGACCTGATGGAGACAGCAAGCTGAACATGCAGCAGATAATGTTTCAAATAAGACACCATGTTAAAATAAACTAGTTTCATTTACGGATGTAGCTATCTAAAATGGACCAAAAAAAAAAAGCACAGCTGTGGTCTAGCAAAATGGCAGTTGAAATGGGAATTCAAAGTCTTGTGCTCAGTCCCAACTTCGACGGTAATGTGTGTCAGTAACAGGTGATCAGGAAAGAAGGAGGAGAGTGGAGTTTGAAATACCATCTCTGCAAGTCACCTTCTTCACCTGTGTGCAAGAGATAAATGTTTTGTCCCATCTTTGCAAATCATTTTTGGGTCATCAGGTGCCAGGTGAAAGCCACCACAGCTGTTCAATAAATGAGATTAACTCTTTCCCAAATGTGCACAATCATCACTGGTTGGAAGCAACGCACCAGATCTGAGCCTACTGGAACAGAACGCAGTTTAATTTTGACAAACGCTTCTCACACAGTGTTAGCCTCCTGGAAACCGACTTGTTATTCACGGTCAATTACTGCAAAAAGCCTCACGGGATGTAGCCTGGAAAAAAACACCATGCACCACAGCAGCCAACACCGGCACCACCATCCCACCCCACCCACAGCAGCCACGGATGCCCACGCCGGCCCCGGCCCACGCCAGCCTCAAGAAGGTCCCAGAGCCTCGCTACGGGGGGACCCTCGCTGCGGGGGCCGTCTGCAGGCTGCCCGGTTTTCCTTCCCGGATGACAGAAAGCAGCAGGGCCCCCGGGCACTCCACGACTGAGCCCAACGGCCCGCGCTCCGCTCGGACACCCAGTGACAGCCGGCTGGGACAGGCGGAGCGGCTCTGCCAGAGGCGCAGCCTCGCCCGCGGCCGGGCCTCGGGCCTGAGCTCGGGGCCTCGGCTCTCTCAGGGCCTTGGCGGCAAGACCGGGGGGGTGTGTCAGGACACAGCGCCGCGGCAGCCGACACCCCAAACCGGCACTGCCGGGAGGCACAGGGCCTGCTTGCCACCCTCGCCCCCCGGCCACCCCCCAGGGCCCGGCGCACTCACCCGGCTGATCTGTGCCCCCATCGCTGCTCCCGGCCAGAAGCGAAAGCACCGCCCACCCTGCTGCCCCTACGGCGCCGCACCGCGCCCCGCCCAGTCAGCGCCGAGCCGCCACCGCCCCCTGCCGGCCGCCAGCCCGCTCCCTCCCTCCGCGCGCGGACCCGCGGCCCGTCCCCCATGGCCTGGCGCTGGCCGAGGCCGCGGGGTGCGGCGCGGCCGCCAGGGGGCGCTCAATCCTCGCTGAGGCGCCCGGGGCTGTGGCCGTAGCACCCAGGTCCGGGGAGGGGACAGGGGCGGCGCCGGGCCGGGGTGCGGCGCCCGGCCGCGGGGCTTCTCGCCCGGTGAAGGGGAGGTGGCGGCCGCTTCCCCCTGCGGAGATGTGGGGAGAGGGGTGGGCCAGGCGCTGCCCGCACTGTTCCGGCTGGTGCAGCCCCGGCCGGTGGCGGTGGGGGGCCTGGGTCCCGGGGCGCCGAGGCGGCACTGCCCGCAATGGCCGCAGGGCGCCACCTCCCGGTGCCTGCGCGAATCGCCGCGGGAGGCGTGGAAATCACACGGGAAATATAACCGGTGTAACAACAGCGCCAACCGCCGCGTGCTTGCCTCCCGCGGCCGCCCGCGGCAGCACAGAGCACCCGCGAGTGGGGTGTCTGTCCTAATGCCCCCGCTCCGCGAGCCCGCCCCTGCCCTGTGGCCGCCCTGCTGCCCCTTAACTGCATAAATAACGGTGAGGGAAAGCATAAAGGATAATAAAAAAATGGCAATATTTGCCTTTTCTAACCAGCAAGCGAAGCCTGGCTATCTTTTCGGAGGATAACTTCTGTTGTGTCAACATCAGAATTCATTATTCTATCAAATAAACTTGCCAAGCATTAACTTTCCCGGCTTGTACTGCTCCAGAGCCAGCACCGGCACACAACCCGGAGTAAGGAGAAGTGCCTGAGTGCCAGGATGCCCACCCAGCGCTGGCAGTTCTGAATCCTTCTGTGAGTCTGCTCCGTCTCATGTTGGCTGGTGACGGCCAACACCCAGATTCCTTAATGGCAACACTTACCCAAAAAGCACAAGAACTGAGCCGTGGAACGAGGGAGGATGTGTCAGCCAGACAGCCTAAAATGTTGGTTTACACTGATGTGTACAAATTAATGATTAATAAGCAAATGCATCTTGTGTCTATGCTACACGTGAAACACTCCAAAAGCTCTTCAATTAATATGTCCTAACTTGCAGTAAACAGGCGTCAATGATCCCTGGACAGAGTTTCTCTGTACAAAATCAAGGAAAGGCGTACACTTGCAGTCCTAATATTAGGATTAAACAACCAATACAAAATTTCCTCCCTTAGCCCCTCAGCTCACACCAGGGGTACTGAGCCACCTGTGTCCCCAAGCACCTTGCTCTCTGTGTCAGCTGTGAGCACATTCGTAAATCAACCATGGTTTACCTATTAAGCCTGGGAATTAGCACTGCTAAACAAAACCAGGTTAACAGACCAAATTAAAGGTAAGCAGGTCACATCACTGCATGGTCTAGGTAAAAACATTAAGCTGCAGGAATTGAGTTATGTATTCCTGGCATTTGCGTAACAAAAGTATGCCTGCCTCTGTAATCCTCATAACTTTCCCGTTTGGGGACAGCTGCTGGACCAGAAACTCCCAAGTAAGCAGAGGGATTATAACATCATTGGCTTAGAGAGAAGGACTTCAGGATGGAGAGGCTGAGGCTTAGTAAACTGGGGAGATAACTAAGAGACTGGCCAGGCACAGGAACCGGGGAGCTTGGTAGGTGTCAATCTGTCAGATGAGGCTCCAGTTTGAAAATTACTGCTTAGGGAAAGGTAGAGACCCTAAAGTCCTCACTCCCTGCTCTCAGTGAGCTCTGACCTGGCTAAGTTCCCATTGACCAGCCCAGGCCATATCTCCACTGCTTTTCAGTGTTGGTCAGCTTATGGAGACTTGGCAGCAATAGCCAAAGCCCCGAGGGGAATGTCCAGCAAACTCAGTTTCTCAGAAACTTTCCTCTTCCCTATATCTATGCACAAAAGGTGGCCCAAAGGCCTGCACTGGCTTCTCTGGGGAAAGTACTGAGCCTGCTGTAAATCTGTTTGTTCCAGCTGCCAGCTTTTATTCAGTCTCCCTGAGTGAGCCTGTCCAGCGCAAACGTGTCCTTCGTGCATGTGTCAGCCCTGGCTGCTTTGCTCTGGAAGCCTGTAAAGCACAGTGTTCTCGATGACCAGCAAAGAGGTTTAAATCAACCCTGAATGAGCCCTTTCCCTCCTCAGGGAAGTTTAGGCACCTGACTAGAGGTGACAAACCAGCACTTACCCACTGGCCACCTTGGTTAGAAAAGCATATTACTTAGGCCAGAAATGCAGAGAGATGCCTACAAGATTTAGAAATGTGTCTTATTCACAGGGTTTCATCCTTGACCGTAGCAACGGTCAGCACCTGATGCTTCAGGTGGCAGTTGCAAGGCTGTTGCCCCATTCCTTGGGAAATGCTGTTCACGTGAGAGTGAGACAGCACCAAATACTGTCCCTGTTCCCTCGTGCCAGCAAAGAGGTACAGAGAGCAGGGCGAGCCTGACCTCAGCTCCTGCACAGCAACCGTGCGCTGTCCTGTGCAGGGGCTTTGACAAAGCACTGCCTGATCTCTTCAGCAGAGAAAGCGAACCCACGGTGTCAGCGAGGCTGCACTCTGGGCACTTGGGTTTTCTTACTACCTGGGAACAACCCAGATTCTGCACTGATCCCATCTGCCTGTGATCAGTGCTTTGTTTCTGTTGGCAAATGCACCCTTTTACACTCTTTGAGATCCTTAAGTTTTTCTTAGCAAAACAGATAAATGACAGGACAGGAGTTTCACAAAAGATTTAAATACACGTTTGGTTATGAAAGTGCTAGTGATGCTACTGACCTGACCTGTAATTTTTTTCAAAGATTAACTTAAATCTGCTGACTCCAGTGATGATGCTGTTTGTAAATGGAAATTCCCTAGGCTCCCATCTGGGCTCTCTCTGCTAATGTGAATAAAGGAGTTGCAACTCTGTTATGGACGGAATAAGGCCACCAGCTTTTGTATTTTAAATGAAAGCCTAAGAAAAGACTTCCTGCATTCAGTTGATAAAACACAGGCACTGTATCTTTGTAATGTATCTTGCTTACACAGAACTGCAATAAATAGTAACAAAAAATGCTAAAGAAAAAATTCTGTTAAAATTAAGGATATTCAGTTTTGAGATACATTAATTTCCCCTACCAGTGTCAGAAGGAAGCTTCACTTTTAAGTGAGCTAGCTGCATGTCCTGTCCCCTATACAATTCCATGTGGCTGGCATTCTCAGTACCTGCAGCTTTGTATGGCTCCAATATGATTCTTTGAAAGGGTACATGGACCAGAGGTGCAGAACCAATGGTATAATTGGTAGCCTAGCATCAAACCATTTTGGCTTCTCTATATGCATATATATAGTTTAAACCTAAAGTTATGTTTTTCAGGAATTATTATGAATAAGAAAATTTTTAAAGTATCAATCAAACAAAAGTAAGCTTTAAACTATCTGAAGGGTTAATTTAGCCACATAATGAATGCATGCTTCCCAGGACAGGCACTGGAGTGGGTAACTGCACTTACCAGCACCTACCACCACTTGCTTCCAGTGGTGCATGGAAAGTGCTGCCTTTTTAAAACATTTTCTGATTATAATGCCTCCTAATATTTACAAGGTCGCAACTAGCAATTTCAGCTGTCAATAGAGAAGTATACAATATTTTTTCTTCCTTCCCCACCTATAATTTTTTGATCTTTGATTTATTATCATCTTCCCTTCTATTGCCAAATCATAACTATATATAGAACAGCAAGATTAGAATGGCCCATCCATCTCATTCAAGGCTTTTGGGCTTGAAGTGCTTATTTCTGGGCCCAAAATTAATGTAGAGATATCAAATCTGCTAACAAATAATCCAACATAATTCTAGATGCAACACTGTGAGTCATGTCTGAAGTTCGTACAAGGATCTCAGGATTGCATCTGAAGACCCAGGTGGGAGAAGGCGGCAGCTGCCGTGCATGTCTGTGCCATCGCTTTCTGTGTTCCCTGCCATACTGATCACCAGAGATAAGGTGAAGCAGGAACCTGGTAGAGGTGGCTCTGACTTCCTGGTCTGAGTGTGCCTGCGCTGAGAGAGTCATTCTGTCCTTACACTCCACGTCTTCTTGTGGGGTTTGGCACCTCCTGCCTCTCCCGTGCCTTCCTGCCCTGCCTGTCATCCTGAGTGACAGTCCCCAGCAGGCAAGTGGAGTATAAAAGGGGGACAACTCCATGCCTTGGACTACCAGGAGGATTTCTGAGCTTCAGGTTGCCTTATTCCTGTTCAGTCTATTTACTAAGAGAAAACCTTCTTCCTGTCATGGCTAATCGGTAAGAGAAAATCATACTAATTCTTCTCTAATGCAAAGGGCAGCGGCGATGGGACATATTCATTTGGGAGACATGTAAAAGGGAGTTATGTGAAATGCAGCACTGCAATAATCCTGCTTCCTGTTTCTATTCTGTTTTACTAACTCACTTTCCTCAGTATAAAAAGTTGGTGAGACAACAGAATCATAAGCTGTTTTGGCTAAAATAAGGTGATGCTATGATCAGATTTTGCTTAAACATAGCTGATAATGTAGAATCAGTTCTCCAAACATCATCTGCCTGACCAGGACCTTGAGAGAGTGTGTGCCAAGTAACTGCCCACTCTAACGTTTGTCCCTTGACAATGCATTTTCCTTTCCACCTACAAAACTTGTCTAATTTATCCTTTGTTATTTCAAATACCAGCTTTAAACTGAGAAAAACATCACTGGACTCAAGTAAAACACATACACGCTGCCATAAGAGGAAAACAGAGAAAATTCCTCTTATCTTCTATTAATCATATAAGCTGATGCATGTATTTCACAACATTTGACCCAAGTTTTTAAATAATTGGAAATTTCTTGGAAATGGCTGCTCATCAGGATTTCCAAATGCTGTTTTTTCCTATGCCAAGATTAAAGGCTTTTAAAAATTGGATGTTGTTCAAAGGATCTCTGAAGGTAAATTTACTTTAGAGAAGATGTTCAATCAGACCTTTGCAGGGCTCCACATGACCTATTTGCAATGAGCGTTTTTCTTGCTTTGACACTGTTGACTTGCTCACATGATTCGCCACTGACCTTTTAATTCTTTTCCTCTCTTGAGTTATTTAGAGCAATAAAAGACGACTTCTTGGGCCATTGTTTTGGATAGAATGAAGGTTTTAGGCAAGAAAATAACTTGTAAAACCAAGCACATGATGTGAATGTTTCACTTGAAAGCTATAATAAAATTGAGATGTTAGATCCTTTTGCTCTAGCAACACTGCCAGTGTATTGGAGTTACTACTGCAAAGAGCTTCCCCCAAAAAAGTTCTCTCAGCTCTTACAAGTGCAGACTAAGTGTTCTCTTTATTGGGATGGTGCTTTGCGCACATAACCACATCCAAGCAAGGCTCCAACTGGACAAAATCCAATTGGCCAGACTTCTTTCAGGGAAATTATTTATTCTATGAGAAAGCACAAATCTAACAACTGAGAGATTTCACCATAGGGAGGAGAATGAGAATTAATTATAAAAATCTCTGTTCTGAGTCATACGTGCAATCATATTGAAAACCAGAGAGTAAATACTTTTTTTCAACAAAACCTTACATAAATGCTGTGTGTCATGGATTTACATGAAGGTGTCAGGCTTCTTCTCTTTGAAGTTGTCTCACCTCATATGTGTAAGCTAAGTTTATGGACCTTTTATTAAGAACTACTGTCCAGAAAGAGTTTTTACAAGATGACTATGTAAGTTGCTAAACAAGTTCTTTACTTTGACAGGGATATATTTTTCTTTATTCTAATCTTCAGTTAAAATGTGTACAGGTGCTTTGCTCTATTTGAAAACTAAAGGAACAACAAAAAGGACAGGAAAAGTCCATGATGATATTGTGGCAACACCCATCAGAGAAAAAGGAGATAAAAGGCTTTCATTTTATAAAATTAAGTGACTTTAGAGTATTGGGACACATTTTCTGAATGCAGGAATATATTTAGTAGAAGTATATTTATTAAATAAATATGAGGATTGAAAACTGTAGGTATGCTCTTGCTGTAACCCTCTCCTGAGTAGACACCTTGAGCTTGCCTCCATGAGCTCATGCAATAACATTTCTAGAGAAGAAAAGATCAAACAGAGCCTTACAGTGCTTTATAGACACAGGACACATCTGCAGTAGGTATTGAAGAGATGACAGATTTCCTGTGTAGGTGATTTTTACCAAAATACATACATACCAAAATGTGTATAATATTTCACATACCTTGGACGTTCAAAAGACAGCAGACTCCTAGCCACCACTGGTAGTTACTTCCAAAGTAAAAACTGTATTAAACATAATATGGTAGTACTCAAACAGATGGGATAATCTGATGCAGAGGAGTAGAGAGCAGGAGGGTCCAAAACCCAGGAGAAAAGTCATCCAATAAAATTAGGTCAGTCCAAGGTAACATGAATGTAGGCTTGCAGTTCGAAAAACTTCTCCAATACTGCTCTGTGAACTTGTCAGTCCTGTTCTTGGGATTTCAGCTGAGCTGGTGAGATGAACAATTTTCTCTTTAGTGTTGGTTTGTAAGTTCTTTTGAGAAGGAATTGCTCTTCTTAAGACTCTGGAAAGAATGTGGTGTGACAGTATGTCTGAAAATAAGTAAAAATGCTGGTGTTGGTGGCTTCTGTGATACGCCGTGAGGCTAACTCCCTGTGAAGTTGAGCCGGTGCCTCGTTTGGGCTGCACAGCCACTGTTCTGATCCCACAAGCCACACTTCTGCTGAATAAGTAGATCTTGGAGCTTGGGCAAGGGCTTAATATAGCTCCTCTGCTCCACTGTAAGATCCATGAAAGCACTTGTTCCAAGCAAATAAATCTTCCTTCATATTCGTGTTTAACCCTAGCAACAAACATATCCTTTGACTCCCCCACACTAGAATTTTCAGTCCTTTTCCCTCTGTCCTTCAGGTATTGACATCTTATTCCAGCCCAGTTCAAAATTCAGCTGATCTTGTAGATTTCCCGTCAACAACAATGATCTCAAAGTATCACAGAGCCCGAGCGAGAACTCACTGTCAGTGCCTCCCACACAGCTGAGGTACAGACGGAGGTGTGGCAGCCAAAGTAGTTACGGTTGTCTGCCCTGCCTTTGTGTAGGAGGTTGTTTTCCCCACTCTAAATAACACTATGTATAGTATGTATATCATATATGTTCTTTATGCTCCTCAGCTACTGCTGCTTATTTTCTGGTGCTTTAATGTAAACTGGCTGCTTTTGGCTCTTAACTCAGGGATATGAATTCCTTTGGACAACAAACTCCCAAGGACGTAAGCACAGATTGGTTATGCGTTCCAGGATTTTAATCTTAGGCTGTATGAGTTTCATTCCACAGTTACACAGACAATTCTGGAGAAAAAGAATTGCTCAATAACGTAGGGGGAAAATAAAGTCTCAGTTCTCCAGGCATAGTTTGCTACTTTCTGTTTCTTTCAATGTGGAGCTTAGACCAGCAGTTTCTGATCCAGCCACAAAGTGCAGTCCAGGACAGTAGAAGGTACATCAAATCTTGCTGTACTGCTTCTTGACTATTCTCCCACCATTCGATTAATGCCCTCTTTTCTGCTATGACTTCTATGCCATCTCTGCAATGGGGCAGGTGCCCACCTGGCACTTTTTGCTCTTCCTGGCTCTCAAGCTGTCTCACATCAAGGCTGCCACGTCAGAAGATTGTTTTGTGACCTTCCCACAGTACTTGTTTCCTCTTTCTGCTAGAGAGCATGGAATTTGCCACTGGCAGGAGGATTCAGCCAGTATCTCCATCCTGGCTAGAACAGAAGGAGAAGACACAACAGTAATCAGGCGGTTCAGAATTGGGCTTGAAGGTGCTCTTGGTTCAGTCTGGGAGAACCAGTTGTTAAAACCATGGCAAGTTGCCCAGATGGCTGTTTGAAAGAAATACCCATTGTTGATAAATTTCTGCACTTTTTTTCTTTTCTTGAGAACATCTGCTTTGGAGGAGAAATTAAAAATTATCAGGGGTTCCTATCGGGCTTCAAGACATGTTCTGGCTTGTAACTGATTAATTAAACTGTCAGCCATTTCAAGACTAATCCACTTCTCTTTCTTCTCCACTCTTCTTTGTCTCAATCTTACGTGTTAGTGTCGACACAATGTCCTTGAAACTGGAGCTACCCTTGGGTGGTTCATCACAATAACAAGCCTTCCTAAATTTTGTTGATAGATGGATAGACTTCTAAAAACTACACTATTATGCAGGACAAAGTTCCATTAAAATGAAAAAAGGACCAGCTGTCACTGGTCACTGTAGAAGTAACTTGCAGAAATAACAGCATGTCTTTTTTAACATGTATATTTCTCTGGATTTCTTGACAGGAAGGCCTTTAATCACGAACTTTCTAATCTTTTCAATGAGATGTGGGATATGGATGTTAACCGCCTTATGCCTGGGAAAGACTACACAATTGATTTGCAGGTAACCAATTGCTAAGTCACATGAGGATCAAGCGCAGCATGGTACTGTATGAAAAGGTGTCTGCAAACCTGCCTTTTGCTAAAAAAGTTGCCTAGGCTTTGTCATTTCCACTAATGGCCTAGGCAGGACTCCCTAATGACGAAGAATCACTTAGGAGAGAGAACAGTACACAGAACACATTAATGGTCCACACTACCTGGATGTTGGTTACAAGTGGAGTCTCTCAGGCATCTGTCATGGGTCCTATAATATTTAATATCTTTATCAGTCGTGCAGAGAAGGGGATGGAGTTTCTAATTTTGCAGATGACAGCAAACTGTAGTGATGAAGTGGTATGCTTAAGAACAGGGCTTCTCTTCAGCTGGACCTAGGCAGGCTGGAGGAAGAGGCTAAGGAAAGAACATAATGAAATTCAACAAGGACAAATGCAACCAGAACATTGTGCCCAGAGAAGCTGTGAAATCTCCACCTCTGGAAGTTTTCAAGACCCAATAACATGATGACCTGAGTAAAATTCACTGTTGACCATAATTTGACCAGGACTAGAGATGTCCTGAGGTCCCCTCCACCGTGGATGTTTGTGCGTGTGTATGACTGCTTCTGTGTATGGTGTGGGTAATTGCAGTGAGGAAGAAGGGGAGATAGGTCCCAGGTCATTCTTGGGGGAATGAGGGAGTAACCTGAGGAATTCCTGGGTCCCTCCTGGAGAGTGTGGAGTAGCACAGAGGTGTGGGTGAGGAGGGTTTCGGGGCTATTGCTACCAGTCCCAAGGAACTGTGAGGGAGGAATGGGTATCAGATTTGATGAGCAGACATTTCTCTCCTTGCCAGCTCAGTGTAATGCTGTTTTGCCAATCAACGGGGTTAGCACAAAGGACACAGGCACCAAATTAAAGAAGTTAGCTTATTTTGACTTATGTTTAAAGTGATAAAATAATGAGGAAAATAATACAGTGAAAATAAAGCAAGACAAGGTAAAGCAGCAAAATAATAAGCAAACTACTACAGCAAGCATAAAATAAGGTAATACACTTAATCATTACTAGATAGAGTTAGTGATAGTGATTAAGAAAGATACATCACCAATTGCCATAATAATACATTACCATCATCCAGATCCACAGTCACTGGGGAGCCTGGTTGTAGCAAGGATTTGGAGAACTCTTCCTGGCAATTGGGAAATCTCTATACAGTGCGTCCACTGTATAGATGAGGCTTCCAAATTTCCCTGCAAATGTTCCCCATTTTTATAGAGCTGAATAAACAACTTTACATCTCAAACTGCGAAAAACATATGGTGTGGTTTTCCCCTTGTCAACATTCGTCTGGAGTCTGGCCAGGACCTCAAGAGGGAAGTAAAAAAGGGTAAATGTATCTGGTAATCCTGATTATGTGTCTCCCAACAAAGCCTGTCGTGGGCCTCCACATCCTTTTACCGCACATCCACTTACCTCTGTGGTTGCAATAGGCATATCTGTCTCTTGGTTGCAACAGGCAACCTGTCTTGTTTTTGACAAATGAGGCTACTGTTACACAATTAGCATTTTCCCGCTGACTTACGCAGCAAGTGTTACAGCAATGCTCTATAAGCATTACAACAAAGCTTTTCTAAATTGCTATATATTCATAAGATAGTACATTGCATATGCAATCAACATTATACATATTAGATATATTGTGAGGTTGTGAGGTTCATCTAGAGGTCAACTTTGGTTCAGGGCCTCACTGCTCAGGCCCTAGTATTTCAAGTGCAAACATGACCATGTGTTTTGGCCACAAATTGCAGCAGGCTATTGAATATTCAGAGTCCAATTTTGTACTCACACAAGTGCTCAAGCACTTTATTTCAACGTTGCTTTGTATAATAATTTTCTGTTGCTGATAAACTTGAAAAAGGGGTACTGACTTCAGGGCAAAATGTGTGGGGGCGAAACTTCTCCCATATGGTTTCTTCATTTCTCAGAACAAGGCTCGAATTATCCTTCACCCATGTTAACAAAGTGCTACTCATCTTTTCTCCTCTTTTACTGAGAATGCCATTTTTTTAAAATAGAAATTTGAAAATTGTCAGGAAAGCGTCCTTTCCATTGTGGTTGTGGTTATTGGTCACATTGATTAAAATGCTCTTAAATGTGGCCAAACAGAAGTCTTTGAAAACTTCAGAGCACCAGGATGCACCAGTCCAAAGCTGGTGGAGCTGCACAGCAGAACTATCTCAACATCTCCCTGGCACAGGGGTGATGGCTGGGGCTGCAGTCATGAAGTTAGAAAGAGAATATGAAGGCTGAGCCTGAGGGAACCTACTTGGAAATTGTATTGCTTAAGCATTATCATGGAGGAGAGGAGAATTAGACTGGCTAGTTTGGGGAATAGGGACTCGGGAGAGAAACAACCCCTCTGCCGCACTGCATGGCCTCATAAGATATATGCACAGGGTCTGTGGGTTGCAAGTGAACAGAGAAGGAAGACAGTAGGAGGGAGCCTTGGCTCTACATTACTTCTCTTTATCATTTGTGATGTATATAGCATAGTAGCACAGCTGGTCACTGATCAGAACTGAATTATCGCATGGGTCACCACAATCACCTCTGAAAATGAGTCAACAGAAATTTTGGAGTCTTACAGTGTCAGAGATTGCCTTTTTTCTTTATGCTGGCAGTTCTTCTTCTCTTGTTTCGTAGGAAGACTGTTCCTAAGAATCCTGATAGCATTATGGGTTTTGTTTTGATTATTATAAAGGCAGGCACTGTCTCCTGTAAGGACATCTCACTTCTTTCATTGTTTTACCTGGTGTTTCTCCTAGGGAAAAGCAGGTGCTGCACACCAAGGTGACAGGGCTGTCCAGGACAGCGCACCCAGACATCTGTTTCACAACGTAAATGAAGAACGTCTGAAGAGCATAAAAACTTTTGCAAGTGAGACCCATTCTTTTGTTAATGGCAGAAATTACATGAAGAATCTGTTTTTATGGTTTCATGGTTTTTATGTGTTTGACTAAAATATAACATCATATATAATGTGGATGGTGGTGAGGATCATCAGGCTGCACGTCATTTGAAGGTGGTTTCCACAACATTTGCAGGGAGGTTACCTGTAGCCTTAGCCTCAGGAAGAACATCCTTTTGTGCCTTAGCCAAATCTGAATTTCTCTGTGGTTCTTCCACTACAAACTGAAATGGATGAGACTCTTGTCATTGCTCTGATGTTATTCCATGTATTGAAAAAGACACCAAAGTCAACTTTCCTCCTATGCTCACAGCTTCTAGCCCTTTCAGATAGCACTAGGTCCATAGCTACTTCTTGCATTTCTGTTGGGGGCTATACTCCAAGCATGTCTATGAATGTATGTTTTCTTCCCTGATTTTTTTTTCCCCCAGATGAGAGTTATATTAAGCTGATCGAACAGCTGGCATAATGGGGACCATGGTTCTTCTCTGTTCTCCCCACTCCTCTCTGAGCCACACAATCCTGTGTCTAGTGAGGGCAGCTCTGGTACTCACTGAACTCTACTCTGAGCCCCTTCAGCTCACTAATCCACCAGGAAATGACTTAGGCTTTTGACCTCAAGTATTTTTCTGTCAGCTTGGTGTGCTAAATCAGACCCCAGAGTCCACTGAGTGTCAGAGCATGAGTAGATGAAGTGACAGGAGGGAGCAGGTGGGAAAAGGGGTGCAAAGAAGAAAATTAACCCATCCACTCAGTGGCCATATGCTCAAGCTCAAGCCATCTCATGTAGGTTTATGCTGTATTACAACTCTACTGAAGTAATACCCACAAAACCTTCTGCCAGCATAGCTCAAGTTCATAAGCCTATGTCTGTAATTTTGGTGGTCAGATATGATTTATTTTGGTAGAAGCTCATTATTGTTTCAGCGCTTGGTTCCATAAGGAATCTCAGTAGAGAGCTGTTTATCTTAAAAAGAAGTAGAGTGGTGGTCTGACCCTGACTCGGCTCTAGACCTACACCCAAGAGTACACATGAGAATGAAATTTGACATATAAAGGATTGTCTTTCTTTAAGGGCTGCCAAGGCATATTATACAGTATCTTTTTGTGATGGCAGTCTCTAATGACTGGATCACAGGTATGATTAGGCATATGGCCTGTTCATCAGGATGAGTATGCTGAAAGGTTCTCTTTTTCTGCAGCCTTCATTTCCTTGTTGGACAACTATGAGACATCAACTGGTGTAGCAGAAGTAGTGACTCCAGAAGAAATCGCTGAAAACAATTGTTTTCTTGATGCTATCTTAGCAACCGAAGTCATGAAAGTGAGTAACATGGATCTTTTTTAGTTGCTGAAAGCACTGAATAAACTGTAAACTGTGTCTATATCTTGGTTTTCTATCCTTCAGCTAGCTCATGAATATCTGCTTAAAAAAAACCTAGCAAAGCCAAACCTTGCCGATTTTAAACGTCAGCTCTATGACATCTGGTTCCAGCTCTATGCCAGGAAAGAAGGAGACAGGTATGTTTGATGGATATGGCCCCTGATAATCTCTACGCTATTCTGACTTAGGTAAATATAAGCCCAAGTGCTATCTGTAACACACAGAACTGGAAGACAGCTTCAGAATATGGCCTAAATCAGGTGTTCATTGCTCCCACACAGATCGTGTTTAAAGGCTTACTGATGAGATGCTAACAGTATTGACCCTTGAGGTACACCACTAGTGAATTTCCTCCAGCTGCACTTTGTGTCCCTAATCAAAGGCCTTCAACTGCAGACATTCATCTACTTTTCAGCCCAACCATATAATCCACTTTTCTAATCTGTACTTCATCAGCGTGTCTATGAGTCTGTTATGGAAGACAGTGTCAGAAGCCTTGCTAAAATCTGGATAAGCAGCAGTGATGCATCCGTGGCATTTACTAGCAACTTTCATCATCAAATACATATTTAGACTTTGTGATTAGATTTCATTGTAAGTTTTGTGCAAAGTAAGAAAGAAAACCCAACAAATCCAGAGAAATAAACACTGCTCACAAATCAACCTAAGCAAGCTTGTGCATCTTTTTGCCTTTTACCTCTGCCAATTTGAACTATTTAAACACATTAAAGACCTGTATATTACTCTTTGGTTTATTACAGACCTGATTCTTGTGGCTTTGAACATGTTTTTGTTGGAGAAACAAGGCGTGGTAAACAGATCTTAGGTTTGCACAACTGGGTTCAATTTTACCTTCAGGAAAAACGCAACCAAATTGACTACAAGGGATATGTTGCTCGCAAGAACACAACCAGGGTAAGAACAAGCAGGGTGCAAATAAGACAAATGGATCCAGAGATAAAAGCTGTGGTAATGAATCAAGGCACAATGATACAATCATAGGCTCAACTGTTTTGAACCTGATTCACTCAGGTGTATATAAGCAGAAGAAATAGTAGCATGGCCTCAAGTCCAGCTTTTTGTTTTTTTTTGGAAAAGGTAATTTAAAAAGTAGTGCTGGTGTTTACAGAATTGCAACATTGCTGAAGCTTAATTGAGATGAATGGTCATGCATGCTCCACAAGACAGGGAAAAGGCTGTGCTCCAGCTCTAGCATGCTGGCACAGTAAGGATGACTGAATCTTGCAATGCTCTCAAAAATCTGGAGCTGGAAATTGTATCTGTTTAGTCACAACTCTGTTGGAGATTATTCTGTTGTTTTGTTCATGTTTCAGCCTGACAAAGATGACCAAGTTTTGAGCATCCAGTTCAGCTGGAAGGGCTCAGTCAAGCCAATTGGAAGCACCTTTATTGGTGTCAGCCCAGAGTTTGAATTTGCCCTTTATACTGTCATTTTCCTGCTGGATGAAGAAAAAGTCACACATGAAAGAGTGAAGATAGAGGAATATGAGCTACAGATAGTTGTTTGCCGCCATGGGCGCCACATTGGAACAGCATATCCGGTACTCCTCAGCACCAGCAGTGAAGACTAGCAGTTAGAGTGATCAAGCAACATTTCTTTTTTTCTTTTTTTTTTTGGGGGGGGGGGTGGGGCGGGTAGGGCATGGGACCAGACAGCACAAGAAGTTGATGTGTTGTTTTATACAACTCATTTTGAATAAAAACTGATTACTCACTCTCTTTTGGTCTGCAATGGAGTTTTTCATCAATAGTGTCTGTGACTCGATGTCTTACAAACCTTTAAACATACTCCTGCTCATATTAAAGGCCAGATCAAACTTATGTCAGCCTTCCTTTGTGCATGATAACACTGTACTTTTCAGCAGATAGTGAAATTTAGGAAAAGGCCATATTAAAATTGATACACATATTTATCTTATTTGTTAGCTACTGCATATCTGAAAGAACAATAACCACACATTGCTTACACTTTGCCTTCCAGACAGGAACTTTGATTTGGCACAAGCAGAACCACAGTATGTTTTTTTTCTCCTCTCCTCATTTCATAAGAGGTTAATTTCAAATGCATTTTTACAATTACAGAGCCCCAGACACACAGGAAACACATTCACATGCAAGAACGGTTATCAGATCAACAGCAGGTCTATCACTGCATCGACTTTGCCTAGGTTTACTGGAAGCAACAGTCGGCTTTGTCTCACCTAACTTTAAAAGTCTGTGGTATTGGCACCTGTGTTCCCATTACAGGCAGAGATGCCTGCAGTCACTTATCTGCTTGTGCAAGCGGCATTAGGGTTAGATGAATGACTCTGCATAATCCATTGGCTAGATCCCTTGTGATTATAATAAGATGTCACTGAGGACACTGCTCCTAGTCCTGGACCTGGTCACTGGTCCTTCTGCTGATGTAGACATGTCTACCCCTCTTTTTCCAAAATGTGTTCAATACTCCAGTGAAAGGAAGGTAATGCTTTTTCCTTCTCATATCAATGCAGAAACAGGCAGATGCTGAGACCCTCCAAGTGTGACCAGGACTGGTTAAATATGCACATTCCACAATAATTTCTTCAACAAAGCAAGGATCTCTACTCATACTGGTAAAAGAACTGCTTTTGTCTACTTATTTTCCTGAAGAGGACCAGAAAAGTCAGCCTGTTGCTGTGGAATGTACAACAGTAGAAAAGATCATTTGAAATAAATTACCTTTGGAAAACAAGAAAAACTTTACACTGAGCTGAGCAGGGATTTAAAATATTTTTCATTTCTTAAAGCAATTTTAATATACTTTCCACACACTTTACCAGCCGTAAGAATCTTTGCCACCCTGGGAATTTGGCACTAAGCTCCAGTAAACCATGTGCTATAGCACTGGCTGGCATTTATTTACATACTTAGAAACACTAGGGAGAGCAAGCCAAGGGTTCTTACAGCTACTGAAACTACGTGAGAGGCTTTTCAGCCCTGATACACAGGAAGAGTAATTGCCACTTGGAAGGATATACAGCATTTGACACACAAATGGTATACCATCATGGTGGTGCACAACAAACTCTGCGAACAGCATTAGAGACTTTATCTCTAATCTTCTAAAATTTCAGGTCATTCTGGACATGAGGCATATATGCAAAAAAACCCCTAGGACAAGGAAATAGGAAATAGGAAATTCCTTATCAATATTCCTGGAGTTCTGTCAGCAGACATTGTGTGGAACTGCTGCTCTGATGAGAATTTTTTTCCCCTGAGACACAACCTGTACTTCCCAAAAACCTAACACAATACTAAAACCCTAGTGCTGTCATAGGTTCCTGTCAAGAGGCATCAGTCTCCCAAGCTGTGGAACCAGCAGTTGCTGCCTTTCAGAACCAACCACCCACCCCTAAGGAGACCCTGGCTTATTTTTCATGGAATTGTAGCATAGCAGAATAGATGGATAGTGGAAGGGGAATTGATACAAGACAGCTTTGGAGGCAGATGTATATGATAAGGACAAGAATTGGCTGTGTAGAGAGAGTTTCAAGGCTGCTCCCCTGCCAAGTCCTCACTTCTACCTCCTCTGGTAGATGGTGCTGGCTAACCCAATTGTCACCAACCCAGAATGCAAACACCATGCTGGCTGTGACCTGCTCATCTCTCAGTGGAATTACCTGGTGATGCATATGCAATCCCCACTCCACCCCACCCTTATTTCCTCTCTTCCTCCTGCAAAAGGGAGGGATGGAGAAGAAGAGTTTATTAACAAGGCAGCAACAAAAAAGAGAAGTCATTTTAGCTACATTCTCAGCATTAGGATCAGTATTTCTGCCCTTGACTCCCTTAAAGTGAAGGACAGCAGAACCAGCTCCTCCTGGGCCAACTACTGGGACTCCAAACGTCAATGCGCAAAAGCATGGGAAAAAGTGGCAAGGACGACTGTGGCATTTAGAATGAGAGGAAATGGCCTCAAGTTGCACCAGAGGAGGTTTAGATCGGATATTGGGAAAAATTTATTCACTGAAAGAGTCGTCAAGCATTGGAACAGGCTGCCCAGGGAAGTGGTTGAGTCACCATCCCTGGAGGTATTTAGAAGATGTGTAGATGTGGTACTTAGGGACATGGTTTAGTGATGGATTTGGCAGTGACAGGTTTATGGTTGGACTCGATCTTAAAGATCTTTTCCAACCTAAATGATTCTATTTCTCCTGCCTCCCTCTGCTCCCTCTCCAAATCCCGATGCTCCTGAACACAGAGCTTCAAGAAACAGCAAATGCTTTAATCAAACAGATGTAACCAAACAGACATGGACCAGGACAGAGAACCCAACTGGCACGATCCCATTTGTCATTCACCCCTGGTTACTGCAAGCAGGCCACATACTAAACTCTCCATGTAGCCAGAAAATGACTTGTCAGCCGCACTGGGAGGTTTCCAAATGCAACAGCATGGAGCCACCGCTCTCCACTAGACACTGGGGCTCAAGGGACAGAGGAGAGGCAGCTGCCACACAAACCATCAGCTCTAGATTCCCAGAACATTTTCTTCTTCTGCAGAGAAATGCCACCGTGTGCTGTGGGTGTTACAGGCAGGAAAAAAACCCACTCTGCTTTTTACATACCTATTTTCCCCTCCCTCACACCACAGCCAGTTGAATCCTGTAAATCATTTTTAGCTTGGCAAGCTGCAGAAGAGAAAGCAAGTACAGGCTTGAGGGGATAGAGCCTTTGCTGTAGAGAAGGCAGGAAAGCACAGCTCTTATCTAATAGCAAGTAAGCTTCAACATTGTATGCATATTTTTAGTAAGAGGAGGAACTTCTACTACAATTGTATTTCTAATATATTTAGAAATACATTTCTGCTTTTGAGCAGATAAGAGGACATTTTAGACACTGCATTAGCCAGTCCATTTATTTCACAAAACAAACACAGGAAATCTGGCTCTCTGAAATTGCAAGTGCCATTGCACAGAAACTGCAAATATTACTCACCAGTTCCTGTTTCAAGACACCACAGAAGTCACTGCTCAATTGGACAAGACTTTCAAGAGGCTAGTGCCTCTGAGAGCACCTATAACTCTATGGTCTGGCACTTCCTTTTTTTGAAAAGAAATGGTGAAAGATGGACTCAGAACACATGGAGAAAACAAGCAGAGTAACAAGGACATGACAACATATATCCATCTAGTACAGTGGCTGATACAAGGGTCATGCAGCTGTGCTGTGAAGGACCCATCTAATTGTACATGAATCACAAAAAAAAACCCCAAACAACCTAAAAAAAGAAGGAAATTGAAACTCCATTATTGCTACACATTAACCTTTATACTGTGGCAGGAAAATGGTTGCTGTTTTGTTTTCTTCTCCTTTGCCAAGAATTCACAGTGCTCACGCTGCTTGGGTGGCTGCCACAAGAACTGAGCTGAGAGTTTCGTAGAGCTGCCTCCTCCCACCACAAGACTTCATTCCTGAATGCTCCTTTGAACAGACGCTCTTCCGACCAATTAATATATTTATCCATTTGGGAATACTCAGTCACTGATATCAGCTGCTTCTGAGCTGACCCAGCTCTGATAGACCAACTGATTGAGAAGCACAGGGGGGTTTTCGGGAGATTCCTTTGACAGGAAAACCCCGAGACAGCGGCATAACCCGAATCCCACCGCCAGCTCTCCTGCGAGAGGCTGACGTGCAACTATGACCACCTCCCCCCTGGGTCCTTAAATTCACATCAGGAGGGCAGAGAGCTAGCTCACAGCAAGCATGCAGTGCGGGGGCACCACCTGCAACAGGCTGCAGCAGCAGAGGAGGCAGCTCGTGTAGTGGGATGCTAAGTTTTGCCAGGTGCAGAAGCCTCACAAGGCGGCCTTAGGAGCCCAGAGCAGACAGGGTTCCTCTGAGAAGGAGGGAAGAACTAAAGACCAGGTGCTGCTGCGGCGGGTGTGGGAGGTTGTGCGGCAGGGCACAGGAGTTCTGCCCTCCTCGCTTGTGAGTCCAACGTATCTGTTTGTAGTCTGTGACCACTGTTTTTGTCATGGTCTCCACCAGGCAGAGAGCTTGCCCAAGAAAGACGGAGGCAACCCAAATGGAGGGCCTGTTCCGAACTGTGGCTGCACAGGTCTCTGGCTGCAGGGAGTGCCAGAGCCTGCTGCTGCCGGGGGAGGGCGGCTGGTTCACCCCATTACTCATAGTTCAGGTGGGCAGTGATGAAATTGCGCAGAGGAGCCTGAGAACTATGAAAAGAGATTTCAGGGGTTTAGGGCGGATAGTTCAAGGAGCGGGTGCACAAGTGGTGTTCTGTTCTATACCTTCCGGGGAGGTGCAGGACATGGGGTGGGCTGGGAAAACACAAGTCATGAATAATTGGCTGAGGGGCTGATGTCGAGACAGGAACTTTGGGTTCTTTGACCATGGGCGGTTTACTCAGCCCCTGGCCTGTTGTCGAGGGATGGAACTCGTCTGTCTCATAGGGGGAAACGAATCCTAGCGCAGGAGCTCATGGAGAGAGCTTTAAACTAGATTGGAAGGGGGATGGGGCTGTAACTGGGCTTGCACCAGTGGGGCATCACTCTAGTGTTGATAAAGACCGGGAGTCCTCCCACCCTCCTAGGGTGAAACCGGCGTGCTCAGCTCGCTCCCTGAAATGCCTCTACACAAAGGCGTGCAGCATGGGGAATAAGCAGGAGGAGTTAGAAATCCGTGTTCGGTCAGGAGATTATGACCTGGTGGCAATTACAGAGACATGGTGGGACAGCTCACATGACTGGAATGTAGTCATGGGTGGCTATACCCTTCTCAGGAAAGACAGGCCAGCAAGGCGAGGGGGGGGAGTTGCTCTTTATGTGAGAGAGCAACTTCAATGTATTGAGTACTGTCCAGGGGTGGGTGACGAGCGAGTTGAGAGTTTGTGGGTGAGAATTAAGGGACAGGCTGGCATGGGTGATACTGTCATGGGTGTCTATTACAGGCCACCGGATCAGGACGAGGAAGTTGACGAGGCCTTCTACAGGCAGGTGGTAGCAGCCTCGCAGTCACAGGCCCTGGTTATTGTGGGTGATTTTAACTACCCTGATATTTGCTGGAAGGCCTACTCAGCCAGCCATCTGCAGTCCAGGAGGTTTCTCCAGTGCATTGATGATAACTTCCTGATGCAAATGGTGGACAAACCGACTAGGAGTGATGCTAGATCTTATTCTCACGAATAAGGAGGGTCTGGTTGAAGAGGTGAAGGCTGAGGGCAGCCTTGGTTGCAGTGACCATGAGGTGGTGGAGTTCAGGATCTCATGTGGCCATAATAGAATTCAGAGCAGAATAGCAACGCTAGACTTGAGTAGGGTCAACTTCAGCAGAGCCAACTTCAGCCTTTTCAAGCAAATGCTAGGGGAAATCCCGTGGGACAGGGTACTTGAAGGTAAAGGGGCCCAAGATAGTTGGTTAGCATTCAAGGACTGCTTCTTCCAAGCTCAAGATCGGAGCATCCCAATGGGAAGGAAGTCGAGAAAGGGTGCCAGGAGACCTGCATGGTTAAACAGGGATCTGCTGGGCAAACTCAAATTCATGGAAGGAGGGGCTGGCCACTTGGGAGGAATATAAAAATGTTGTCAGAAGGTGTAGGGATGCAACTAGGAAAGCTAAGGCCTCCTTAGAATTAAACCTTGCTAGAGGGGTCAAGGACAACAGAAAGAGCTTCTTTAAATACATTGCAGATAAAACTAACACTAGAGGCAATGTAGGCCCACTGATGGATGAGGTGGGTTCTCTGGTGACAGAAGATACAGAGAAGGCACAGTTACTGAATGCCTTCTTTGTCTCTGTCTATACTGCCAGAGGCTGTCCTGAGGAGCCCTGTAACCCTGAAACCCCAGAGGAAGTCAAGATAAAGGAGGAGTTCGCCTTAGTAGATGAAGACTGGGTTAAGGACCAGTTAAGTAATCTAGACATCCATAAACCCACGGGTCCTGATGGGATGCACCCATGAGTGCTGAGGGAGATGGCGGAAGTCATTGCTAGACCACTCTCCATCATCTTTGGTAAGTCACAGGGAACGGGGGAGGTGCCTGAGGACTGGAGGAAAGTGAATGTCACACCAGTCTTCAAAAAGGGCAAGAAGGAGAACCTCCATCCCTGGAAACGTGATGGATCAACTTATTCTTGATGCTGTCTCTAGGCATACCAGGGATAAGAGGGTCATTAGAAGCAGTCAACATGGCTTCACCAAGGGGAAGTCATGCTTGACCAACCTCATAGCCTTTTATGAGGACATTACCAGGTGGATAGATGATGGTAAAGCAGTAGATGTGGTCTATCTCGATTTCAGAAAAGCATTTGGCACCATCTCCCACAGTATCCTCGTGGCTAAACTGAGGAAGTGTGATCTGGATGATCGGGCAGTGAGATGGATTGTGAACTGGCTGGAGAAAAGACAGAGAGTTGTGGTAAATGGGATGGAGTCTAGTTGGAGGCCTGTATCTAGTGGAGTCCCCCAGGGTTCAGTATTGGGACCTGTGCTATTCAATATATTCATCAACGACTTGGATGAGGGAGTAGAGTGCACCCTCAGCAAGTTTGCTGATGATATGAAACTGGGAGGAGTGGCTGACACGCCAGAAGGCTGTGCTTCCATCCAGCGAGACCTAGACAGGCTGGAGATTT
>WKFP01013899.1:81981-94810 GCA_011057875.1 Pterocles orientalis
CGGCCGCCTACTCCCGGGGGCCGCCCCGTCGGGCCGGGTTGGGTCGGGTCGGAGAGGCCCGGCAGGGAAACGCGGTGTGGGGGCCGCCGCTCCAGCCGCCCCCTAAACGGCACCGAGAAACGGCTCTTCCCGCGCAACGCCGCTACTGCTTCTGGGGGGGCTTTTTTAATTCGTAACACGCCACTTTACATGGCTTTTTAAAGGCTTTTTTTCTGTGGGATTTGGGGGTTTTTTTTCCCTTGCTCTCTTCTCCTCGCCTCCAGCAATTTCTCCTGTGCCCCCCGGCCGGGAGCTTGTAATCCGATCCACGCTTTCCGTCGCGACTTTGCCTATTGTCACACATCGAGCGGAGCGCAAGTCACGATAGCGGCTGGTATAGGATGGGATTACACCGACCCTGGTCAGAGACAAGGCCTGAAGGGCTGGTGAACCCCCGACAGAAGGAAGAGCAGGGGAGGACAGGAGCTTCCTGCATCCTTTGATGCAAAGGGAAATGATTGCAAAGCTAACACAAGTCAAAAAAGATGTGAAACTTAAAACTTTAGTCTTAAAAAAAAACAAACAAACCATCCCGCAGATGAGCCACTTACATGTTGCAAAGCAAGTTTGGTCTCTACCTCAGTCAGGTGGAAGTTTTGCCTAAAATTATTCTGGCAAATGGTTGCTTAACAAGTTCTTAATGAGTATGAATAAAGAAGGGAAATTTGGGCTTCCCTTTAGAAAAGGTTCTTCGACTGCAAGGCTGTTACAGGGTGGAGTAAATTGTACGGGAAGATTACCAGAGACTTTGGCGAGTAGGTTAGATGATAATCAGGAATAGTTTAGCTACTACCCTACTTGGAACAGGGGTTGGACAGGAGCTCTTTTGAGATGCCCTTCAGGCCTGTTTTTCACAATTCCTATGATACAGTGTGTTACAAAACAGCATACTCATGAGGAACATTTCCACAAAAGAAATTTTGGCATTTGCTTTAAACAAAACACACATTTTCCCCACAGTTAAGTAATCTGGAACTGCTCGTCCCCTCCTGAAATAATGTTAAGCTATTTCTAAGAACAGGCCTTAATCAAATCTGAAGTTAAAATGGATTTCAAGATATTTTTGTCTGCCCCCCTGGATGCTAGCCAGCCCTGCTAGCAAATCAGAGCTGGGCTATGCTGGGTCTCAGGGAGCCAAAAGAGGCCACAGGAGGCAAATGACTTACCCCCAGCTACTGTAAAGAGCATAGAACCGTGCAAATCACCCTCCAAAGCTCCTGGCAGAACAAGGGCAGCATCATCTGCAAGCTAATTTCACTGTTGCAAATCACCTTGCAGCCTGGTTTTGATTTGATGAGCAGCTTCCTACCTCATCTGTTAGCCAGAGAGGTGGCTTTGGTTTGAACTGGGAGAGGAGAGCAGCTTGGGAGGGTTGCTGTGACACTGGGGTGGATTCATCCTCATTCCTATTTCAAAATAAGCCAGTGAAATGCTGGCTGGGGCTGTGTCCTGCTGCCAGAAAGGTCTGTGCATCAGCCACTGAGGCACCAGTGCTAAAAAGTGCTTATGCAAAAATTATTCCTATGAAAGAAGCATAATTGTGGTGCTGGTGTGTCAGCCTGGGAAATAAATAAATGGCTTACCGAAGGTAAGAGGAAGGGAAGAGGGTGTGGCACAGCTCGCACTTTGCGATTCGATTGTATTATCCAATGTGGGGAGCAAGGTGGAAGGGGGAGGAAGAAGGGCTTGCATCTGCTCACAGGGGCAGAGGAAGCACACGCCAAAGGCTGTGCGTTGTCTGCGCGCAGTGGGCAGGGCGGGAAGGTGGCCAGTGGGGCCATTAAGCCCTTGTGGTATCACTCTCCCAGATACTGTAAGTGCTTTTACTGCTATTATAGTTACCTTTTCATAGAATCACAGAATGGTTTGGGTTGGAAAGGACCTTAAAGAGCATCAAGTTCCAACCCCCCTGCCATGGGCAGGGACACCCTCCACTAGACCAGGTTGCTCAAAGCCTCATCCAGCCTGGCCTTGAACACCTCCAGGGATGGGGCATCCACAACTTCCCTGGGCAACCTGTTCCAGTGTCTCACCACCCTCATAGTGAAAAATTTCTTCCTAATGTCTAGTCTAAATCTACCCTCTTTCAGCTTAAAACCACTACTCCTTGTCCTGTCACTACACTCCCTGACAAAGAGTGCCTCCCCATCTCTCCCGTAGGCCCCCTTTAAGTACCGGAAGGCTGCTAGAAGGTCTCCCCATAGCTGCCTTTTTTCCAGGCTGAAAAGCCCCAACTCTCTCAGCCTGTCCTCTTACGGGAGGTGCTCCAGCCCTCTGATGATTTTTGTGGCCCTCCTCTGGACTTGCTCCAACCGGTCCATGTCCTTCCTGTGCTGAGGACTCCAGAGCTGGATGCAGTACTCCAGTCCCAATACTGAACCCTGAGGAGCCACTTGTCACTGGTCTCCATTTAGATATTGAGCCATTGACTGCAACTCTTTGAGTGCGACCATCCAGCCAATTCCTTACCCACCAAGTGGTCCATCTGTCAAATCCATGTCTCTCTAATTTATAGACAAGGATGTCGTGCACAAAAGTATCAAAGGCTTTGCACAAGTCCATCTCCTTGACGGACAGGCTGTAGCCTAGATGTTCTCGGAGCTGAAAAGCCCAAAGTGGTAAATGGGTGTAACCAAGGGCACAGTCTTGACCCTGGGGCTGTTTTTGTCTGTCTGAGGGCTGCCTTCTGCAGATACTGGGGATATCTGGTGTAGAGCTGTTCCCGCCTTTCTGTCCAGTGGCTCTTCACAGGGTTGTGGTCCCAGGGAAGCTGTGGACAGCAACTCAGCAGCCAGGATGAAAGATGTCCACACCTGCTCTCCTTCTTCCTGCTTTTCAACCTCAGCTATTGGCTTCGCTGTCTCTTTTGGCTTGGTTTTTAGGCAAAACAGAAGTATTCCCCCCTCTTCAGAACAGCAAAACAAACCCTGTCGTGATGTGGCCACCAGTGCTCATCTGGTCTTCTGATAGCAGCCAGATTGCAGACTCAGACCCTTAAACCACCTGCCTTTTTTGTGCTACAGTGCCAAAGGGATGGCATTCCCAATCAGCCACAACGCGATAGAAACTGGAGCACGTTCCCATTGCCAAGTTTTCTTGATCAAATTTCTGTAAGAGGAAAGAAAAAAACCCACCAAACAGTAAATGGTTTTGCTAGCAGACACTCACCCTTTGAAATTAAGTGCTGAGCCTCTACCAAGAGATCTTTTTTTTAAATGAAGTTGGCAGATAGGGATAAATCCTTTTAGAAGCATTAGCTCAGTGGTGTTTGGATGTTATCATATGCATTGATCAGTATTTGCCAAAGACGGATGCACTCTGATAAACTTTGCCAGTTGAATCAAGCATGATGATAAGTGCCATGTTCAGTGAGAGGAATTAGAAACGAAGATGTGATAAGAGGGAAATTGGAACAGTGTGGTACCTTCAGGGAGAAGGCAGGATAGCTGCTACATAATTTAAACCCAAAGGGAGCTGTGCTACTGCAGGCGTAAGAGCCTTCAGCTGGACACAAGGCTAGGACCCATCTGCTTTCCACAGAAACAGGCCAAGCGCATCTCTGCTTCAGCCTTCTACCTGGCTAAACTTAATCCCGACAGGAATTGGTAAGGGCAACCCCCATGTATCTGTAGCTGGCTGCAGGGGAGCTGCAGGAAGATCTGGAGGCATTCAGGTACGTGGAAATCAAAGATGTTTTTCCCTCTCTTTAAGGAATCTGAGATTACTAAAGCTTTCCCTGGCCCAAGTCCAAAGTAGAAGAGTATTGAATTAATAATCACCACCAAGTTGGGTTGGGTTGTAGTTAAAAGTTTTGCACTGGTTGTATCAAATAATTTTAATTTCTATCATAATTAAATAACTCAAAAATCAAATAATGTTTCAAAAGGAATAATTGTTTTGAGCTAGAGAGAAAATGTTTGCTCCTAATGTGTCAAATTTGGGAAATTTTTTGCTGACCTTTATTTCCTTGCATCACATTTTCTTTTAATTTTGATATTCACTAAAAATCACTCTTTCCTTCCAGAAGGCCAGTTTGAAAGAAATGTCAGGAAAACCAAAATAATCAAAAAAATCCCAGACTTACTCCCCCAGTCATAGCAATTCTTTTCTAGCTAATAAGGGGCCAGATCTGTAAAGCTGCGTAATGCTGATGGAGTCACTGGAGTCAGTAAGAGTTGCCAGCTCCCCTGAATCAGGTGATTCTGATTTGGGCACTGAGATTATGTTGCAAACACCTAGTGTTTGGCTCTCCCCTGTCTCTGTGTTTCCATCTTTTTGTTAATGTTTATCACTTATCAGACTAATACTACCTGGGCACAACATGGAGCTTTCCTAATATAAGGAAAGCAGCTTTTCCCAGCTCCAGCACGGCATGCAATAAAATGCTCGTTTTTCACAACTTAACCTACCATGGGGTGTAGATATAACTGAGATGGTGAAGAAGGTCCTAAAAACAACAGACCATTGTGTTCCTACACAAATAAAGGTCATTAATAAAGTCCTCACTTACTCCTTTGTTCAATGTGGCCTTTAAGGATATTTGTTGAGTTAAATATTACACTCTAAATGTGAATTACTCTTTACTCTGATGCTATTTGGAAGTAAAATACATTTAGGGCTATAAGCGTAGGTAGATGCAGAAGGTCCATTTTCACAAAACCTGCCTGGCTCATTACTGATCTAGGGCTGCTCTCTCAAGGTTCTAATGCACCTTCCAGAAAGAAGATGGCCCAGTCTGAGTGATGGGGCTTTGGGGAGTTGAACGGTTTCATTTAAAAGTTTCCTGTTGGAGTAGATGTGCCTTTTTTTGATATGAAACCTATACCGGTCTGAAAGCAGAGATTGCTTTGTCTGAGATTTCTGAGCCACCCGAGGTAATTTGTGAAACAGCCAAAAAAGCTCAAGTAGAGGGATAGACATTGATACATTCACACCCATCAGCCAGCTCACAGAAATATTGTGTAGGAGAGGGGGTTTTGTTGCAATGGGTCTGACACTTGTCTGGGTTAATTCCAGGGAAGCTGTCTGGTTTTCCTGTTGCAGCATCCCTCCTTGGTCCCACCTCGGTCCCTGCTGGTCCATCTGGGCAGAGCTCCAGGCTCCTGAGCACAAGGCCAGAGCCTGAGTCTAACTGAGCAGGTGCTTAAGCACTGAACTAGCCATGTGCTAGAGGTGCTGTATAAAAAGCCCACAACACCTACACAAATCAGAAATTACTTGCCTCCAGTGAAATCTACCCAGCTCCAGGATGGGGCATATCAGCAGGGTTAACGGGCCCACCAAAACGCCAAGAAAAACATGGTCACGTAAGATTTTCACTCCCCCTGAGAAAGTCAGTGCCAACACACAACACTTATCAAGTTTAAACTAAGTATTTAACTAGTGAAATAGAGTCCTTTTGTTCGCGCACAGAACTGCTGATGTTTATCGTGGTTTTCCTGGTCTCCAGACAGCTCTGGGTAGGTTTTCTGCAACTCATCCTCTCCTTATAGTTTAACAGTCTTTCAACAGCCTCGGTGTCTTTCCCGGGCATTGTGTTGGGCTTAATTTTGTCTAGTTTAAATTTAAAAAGTACAATCAGCAGCACATGCATAATATTTGCTGTTTCCTCTAATCATTTGTCCTAGCCGCCTCTGGATTGATAAGGAAGGAGCAGCTGTCGTGTAAACTGGAGAGGTTTTCCACAGTAGTCATGGAGTCAGTAAACATGGCGGGACCACGCTGCTCCTACTCCTGGCCGGTGGGTAGCAGCTCATGTATTCACTAGTAAGAGCAGGCAGGTCTGCCTTGAGCCCTTGGTATGACAACAGAGAGAGAAGGAAAAATATCATTGCTTACAGTGGCAGCGGAGGATTAGGAATTAATCACACCTCCGTGACTATAAGGCTCCTGGCACCGCGGGCTCCCAGCTCCGGGAAGACAGGCACTCCCTGCCTTGGGGAAGGGTTTTCCCAGATTAAGAGCCCAGAGCCGGTACAGCCTTGGGACTGGCTTGGACGCTGTAGTGGGTGTAAACGGGAGGTGCCCACGCTTTCCCCAAAGCTGTGGCCACTCAGGGCTTGCCCACCGCAGGCAGCTCACTCTGAGAGCCACGGTAGTCAGGAGAGCCTTGATAAGCATTGCAAATTTTTGCTTTCCCTGGCTTCAGAGTGAAAACAACAGCCAATATGAGGTTGGCTAACTAAAATAAAATGAACCTAAAATAAAACAAAGCTAAAAACAGCAGAGCTGTGCCCAGTGGTGTTAGCAGTTTGGGGATGGTCAGCTGGAGAGGCCATGCTTGCATGTGCCATGAGCAGCCGAAGTTCAGAGGACCTTTCCCAAGCTGTGATTTCCATCTCCAAGGTGGGGGGAGGTCAGGTAGAAACTCATACCCTCCCCAGGTCTTCCTCAAGAATGTCTAAGGCGACAAATGCCAGGATTGCCGGGAGCCACAGCTCTAATTTCAGCTCTGATACAACTCTTGGCCCTGGGAGCAGCGGCAGTATGGACCCCCCCTGCAATAAATCAGCACTGACAGCTGAAATGTGCCACTCAGAGCCATCGTTTGGTGACAGCACGGCCCTGGTGACAGCACGGCCCTGGTGACAGCACAGCCCTTGTGACAGACTCTTCCCAGACCTTTTATGCTGTAAGTAAAGGCACAGGTCCTAAAAAAAAAGCAGCTTCAGGTCTTTCCAAAGTGGATGAGTTAACAATACGCCCGGTGTGGATAGCAGGCAGCTGCAGCTTGGCCAGGTTGACCTCTCCTAGTGCATCCTCCTTGTGCCTGCCCTGCACCCTAAGGGCTTTCAGGGCTCCTCTTCTCAAACCAGAAATGCTGCAGGCACCAGGCAAAGCCTCTCCTGTGTTTTACATCCCTTCTGCTCTGTTCAACTCCAGGGCCAACGCGGTGGCCAGACAGTGCTTGCTGCCCATGGCTGGTGCTCCCCATGGCTGGTGCTCCTGCCTGGGGGACAGCCACCCTGCAACATCCCTGCTCCCACAGCTGGAAATCATAGAATCACAGAATGGTTTGGGTTGGAAGGGACCTTAGAGATCATCTAGTTCCATCCCCCCTGACACCATGTGACAATGGCCGTGCCAGCCTCCCTGGGATGGGGGAGCCATCCCAAAACCCTGGTGCTGCTCCCAGATGGGTAATGATGAGAGCACTGGGATAAGCAATGGCACAAAGACCAGCGGGGAAGTGAGCGTTTGCTGACTGCTGGTGCACACAGGCCATGTGTTGCCCCCCAGTAGTGTCTGCCCTCGCGTACACATCACCTGCTCCCAGCCCCTGTGTTTGCCACACAGGGAGGTGCAGATCCCTGGGAAGCAGCTCCCAAAAGAGCGGTATATTAAAGCAAACAGGAGCTGACCTGGGGGAGCCTCTTAACATGCCAGGCTGTGAACTGTGACTGCTCAAAATGGGGTTCTTAACATGCACGTCAGCTCTCCCTGAGGCAGCTGCCACCATGTCAAGTACAGGAGCCAGTGCTATTAGCTGTCACGGTCACTGAGGACAGAATTGCCGCCTTGTGCTCTTACATGCTCCATTAATATGTAAAAATAACAGTTGAGACCTCTCCAGCCCTCCTGGGACTTTGAGGATACCTAAATAATTTCAGGTGCGTGGACATCCTTAGTTCCTAGCTAGTAGCTTCCTAATTTTTGGCACTAAGGATTTCTCTTAGATGCTGATGGCTCCATTCATTGGATGTCAGAACAAGGTTTGCATCCTGGCTGGAAGCCTAGAGGTGGGATCTCAGCCACTCGGAGGAACTTACTAAAGGGGTGCATGTTTCAAGCTATTGTCTCACCTCCTGTTTTTTTTCCTAATAACTCAACCAATCAATAGATTATTACAGTAAAAAAAATACATGTTTGGATTTTTGAACAAAATATTCTGCCAGGCTAGGGTTTGGCTGCATTTAGTGCCCCGAGTTCCTGCAGTCAGCACAAAGCTGCTGCACACCTGTAAGATGTGCATGGCTAATTCTGCTCTCTCCCCTCCACTCCAGATCCCAGGTCTCCTCACTGGTCTGATGGGCTGTCCCTCCTCCATGGGGTAGCATCCACCCACAGGAGCCTACCCATCGAGCTGATCCAGTTGCTCTGAGCTCTGAGTGACCAGCCAGCAGCTGCAGATGTACCCCACTGACCCCTGCAGTGCACCTCAGCAGCACGCCTGCATACCCAGCAGGTACTCCTGGCACACCATTCAGGGACACGACATCACCCCATGAAGCACACGGTTCCTGCGCAGGATGGTCCCGCTTAGCCCTTCCCGCAGTGCCCTCCTTTCCAGCTCTGGCTCTCACCCCAGCCCTGCAGCCAGCCCAGCCCACAGGGACATCGCTGGGCTCCTGGGGAAGCCAGACAGGAGTTTCACAGTACTCCCAAGCAATCCTGCCTGTCCAGCCGCAGGAGGCAGATAGCTTCATCTGGACAACTTAATGGCAGCTAATGACAGCATGGTCCAGTGGTGCTGCCTGGTCAGGGTGCTCCTTCCAAAGGCCTTGAAAAAACAGAGTGCATTTTAAATTGCAACGGTGACTTTTAAATACCTGCCTTGAATAGCTCTTAGTCTTGAAGTAAGTTTAAGAAATTAAAAAAAAAAAACAAAACCCATAATAACAAACAGCAGCGAAGTTTTCAGTTTCTTATCCCTCATATCCCTACACACCTTTAAGAAAAAGCATTTTTCTGAAGAAAAATGAAGAAAAGGGTAGGGGGGGAAAAGGCAGAAGAGAAGCTACTGACTCCAGTCTGCCTGACAGGTTTTTCAGTCTCAGACAGGGAACTGCAACATGTGTCAAAATGCGGGGAACAGGCTCTTTCTGCTCTGTCCTGACAGCAGGGGTGGACATTAGATTACTTTAAAGTCATGTGCAAAATGGTGGGGGGGGGGGGGGGGGGGGGGGGTGTGTAAATCTCATTTTCATCCCTTTTCTAATGATGTCAGGGAATCACCTCGCCCATGAACATGAGACTGTCTGGAAAATGTTATCTGGCACGTTATTCCCAGTGCCAGGGGGATATTTATAGATATAGTAAATCATGTTGTCATGATCGAAACAAATAAGGAAAGGCCCCAAGGGAGTGGCGTGCCTCCATCCTTGTCTCTGTGCATGGCTTTCCCTGACTAGGGGACAGCAGTGCCTGGTGGCCTTACATGCCCATGGGGCATCATCACCCCCTGAAGCTGCGTGTCCCTGCCACACCATGGAGGACTGGTGCAGGACCAGCCAGACACTTGTGCCCAGCCACAGCGCAGGGCTGGCACATGCAAATCCATGATTGCTGAGCCATCCCTGTTTTGTGACCAAGCCATGGCATGAAGCCTGCTCTGGTCCAAAAGGCAAGCAAGATGTTGGCTCCCCTGACACAGCTGGGGGTGGCCCAGTCCCTCACTCCCACCTGCAGCTGAAATGGACTGAGATATCTCACCAGCTCAGGCGCAGCCCCACTGACATGTGCAGTCAGCACAGCTTCACATTGTGATGGTTGGCTGCCAGCGTTTCCTGTACGCTACCACCACCTCTGCACTTCCTCTCCTTCAGCAACGTGTGTGCCGGTAACAGAAACCCAGGGGCTTTGCTTGGTCTTCACCCATCCTCCAAACGCCTGCTTTGATAGAGCAAACTGAGAGTTGTAGTTTTACCCTGGCTGATGGCAGCACCACTCACCAGGGATGGGGGAGAGAATTAAAGGAGTAAAGGGAAAAGAGACTCATGGGTTGAGATAAGAACAGTTTAATAACTGTATTACAATAACATTGCAAATAGTAATAATTGTTATTATAATAGTGAATCACCTAAGTTGGAATCCTTCTCCCACATCTGCAGACATGAGCACAGCAGAGAAGCTGAAAAGTCCTGGACTGTCCTGACAGCAACTATAAACATCAGTATGTTACCAGCCTTCTCCTCAGCACAAATCCAAAACACAGCCTCACACTAACTGCTGTGAAGAAAGTTAACTCTGTCCCAGCTGAAACCAGGACACTGAAGAACTGAATGTTTTCATCTCCAAAGCCAGTCAGTTTTAAAGAGCAGATGGGAGCACTCGAAGCAGTCCCTCCAGCAGATGTGCCCTCCTGCGACCAGGCTCCCTCTCAGCCCCTTGCCCAAATTTGCTGCATTTCACCTCTTTGCATCAGCTGGGATGGCCAATGGTGCAGTCACAAAACCATGTATGGCTCAAAAGTGTATATTTTGGACACAAAACAAGGTCATTTCAAAGGAGTTTCTCACAAGAAATGAAACCCTTCCCCCCAGCTTGGAAGTTTGGAGTATTATTAACCATTTGAATGTAACCCACTTAATAAAATACTGACTTTGCCTTCAGGGAAGTACAATCTATTGAGTTCAGACCAGGTCTCATTACAGGCTTCCTACATTTATTCATGGAAAATTAAATATTCACTTTAGATAGGCAGATATTTGCACATCTACCTCTCTCCGAAATGGTTTCAAAACTAATCAATATCATTCGCTTTACAGCACTACGTACACTGGCTCCATGATGCAATGTTATGATCATGGAAATGAAATGAAGAGTATTTGACTGACCTACCACAGCTCAGGTCTGTCTTCCCAAATGCCTCTGGCTGGAGATCACCAAGTGTCTGGTTTATCCTGTATTTTCTTCCTGTTGAAGGTTTATCTCATCATTTCCAGGAGTGCAGGATATCATGTTGCAAGACAGACCATTCTAGCCCTCTGGCCCCGTGCTGGATGGAGAGCAGTGGTGGGTTTTGGGGGGTTTCGCTGAGGGGAAGCCAGGCAGCAGCACTGAGCAGGAACCACAGCCCGTGCACAGGCATCAGCAGGGCCATCGATGCCAGGATGCCCGGGTGAGTGGCTTTCACTGGGCACCCACTGTGGAAAAACTAACAGAAAAATAACTCTTTAAAAGTGACATAGAGACTTATCCCTGGAGAGGTTGTCCCTAAAATCCGCCCAAATCAGCTCTAAAAAGCCCCAAAACACCTGCTCTGTACCCTAGAGCCACTTGTGCCCAGCACAGCACCGCTTCTTTTGCCATCCTGGCATCTGTGGCAAATGCCGGTCAGCTCCAGCAGCCCGTGGCACCACAGCCCTGTTCCTGCCTGAGGGACCCCCAGGTGCCTTACACGGCCAGCAACAAAGTTCCCCGAGCACATTTTGGGGAGAGGCACACCAACAAGTTAGGCCCACATGCAAACACCTGGAGCTTGCCACGGTGAGCCAGGACTTACCAAGCTAAATGGCCGAGACAGCGTGGGAAGCAGCTGAGGTGCCACTGTCACCACCCCGGTGGGACGATGGTGGGAGCAATGGCAAACCGCCGGCAAGCGCAGCCCTGGGGAAGTTAACGATTAAATGTCAGTGGGAGTGGAAACCATGTCACTCAAGCGGCACAGCTGCCACCTCTCCCTGTACCCCACCAGGCCAGAGGCATGGCCATGTCCACTGATAGGAACACGTAGATGTTGTCAGGTCACCCTCAGCTCCCAGCCCGGAGGGGTGGCAGGGAGGTTTTAGGTGAAGCCCCTCTGTGGCCTGGGGAAAACGAAGGGAGGAGAGAAAACAGAGTAATCTGGCAAAGTCACCAAGGGGTACTACAGCTAAACAGGTCTTGCATGGAACAGGCAGCCAGAGCAAGATGAAACCTGTCCACGTTTCCACAAAAACATAGACATCTTCTTTCCAAGATGTGCAAACCAGGAATGCCTGGTTTTACACAAAACTATCAACATAACATTTGGAGTGTTTGATGAAGAAAACATGGTCCTTGGGATGTGGCACTTTACCAATTACAGAGAAACGATGACGAATCCATGGGTCCTGACGGGATGCACCCGCGGGTGCTGAGGGAGATGGCGGAAGTCATTGCTAGACCACTCTCCATCATCTTTGGCAAGTCATGGGAAACAGGGGAGGTGCCTGAGGACTGGAGGAAAGTGAATGTCACACCAGTCTTCAAAAAGGGCAAGAAGGAGGACCTGGGTAACTATAGACCGGTCAGCCTCACCTCCATCCCTGGAAAGGTGATGGAACAACTTATTCTTGATGCTGTCTCTAGGCATATCAGGGATAAGAAGGTCATTAGAGGCAGTCAACATGGCTTCAGCAAGGGGAAGTCATGCTTGACCAACCTGATAGCCTTTTATGAGGACATTACCAGGTGGACAGATGATGGTAAAGCAGTAGACGTGGTCTATCTCGATTTCAGTAAAGCATTTGACACCATCTCCCACTGTATCCTCGTGGCTAAACTGAGGAAGTGTGATCTGGATGATCGGGTAGTGAGATGGATTGTGAACTGGCTGGAGAAAAGAAGGCAGACAGTTGTGGTGAATGGGATGGAGTCTAGTTGGAGGCCTGTATGTAGTGGAGTCCCCCAGGGTTCGGTACTGGGACCTGTGCTGTTCAATATATTCATCAACGACTTGGATGAGGGAGTAGAGTGCACCCTCAGCAAGTTTGCTGATGATACGAAACTGGGAGGGGTGGCTGACACGCCAGAAGGCTGTGCTTCCATTCAGTGAGACCTAGACAGGCTGGAGATTTGGGCAGGGAAAAATTTAATGCAATTTAACAACAGCAAGTGTAGAGTCTTGCATCTGGGCAAGAACAACACCAGGTTCCAGTATAAGTTGGGTACTGACCTGTTGGAGTGTAGTGTAGGGGAGAGAGACCTGGGGGTCCTGGTGGACAGCAGGATGACCATGAGCCAGCACTGTGCCCTCGTGGCCAAGAAGGCCAATGGCATCCTGGGGTGTATCAGAAGGGGGCTGGTCAGTAGGTCAAGAGAGGTTCTC
>WKFP01013899.1:106735-146365 GCA_011057875.1 Pterocles orientalis
TTAGGAAGAAATTTTTCACTATGAGGGTGGTGAGACACTGGAACAGGTTGCCCAGGGAAGTTGTGGATGCCCCATCCCTGGAGGTGTTCAAGGCCAGGCTGGATGAGGCTTTGAGCAACCTGGGCTAGTGGAGGGTGTCCCTGCCCATGGCAGGGGGGTTGGAACTTGATGATCGTTAAGGTCCTTTCCAACCCAAACCATTCTATGATTCTGTGATTCTATGATGAACAAAAACCACCATTAAATCTATCATTAGATTACTATTACGCAAGAAGCAGCATCTGCCTTATCGTAACAAGGCTCTCAGTTCCACATCCGTTATACCCTGTTGCAACTAGATATTAAAAATGCATTCCTCTTCAGTGGATTATCAGTGTTAATGAATATGTTAGCTGGAAAATTCATCTATAGCTTTGCATTTCCTTTATTTTCTGATGTTCTTGAATCTGCGACACAAAAGGGTGGTACTTAGTATTACAAAATATAACAGTCATCTGCAGATATAGAAAACAAGGAGCTGCAAATGTGGACTGGAAAATTTGTGCAGTCCGGCCCATTACAAATACAATACAGCTTATTCACTTCCAATTGGTCAACCTTCTTGCAAACTGTGCATCTCCAAAGCATCCCGTTAATGCTTCTGTATCTCCCAGTATTGCTCAACATTTGTAATTGCATTAATCATGAATTATTACTGCATCAAGTAATTTTGACATAAACAGGAAAGAACTGTCACACACATAGGAGAAATTATGAGCACATCATGAGCACCGGAAAGGAATGCAGAAATTCCTATCAGTATAATGAGAAAACTGACAAAGAAAGCAGATGCCTCTTCAATGGTTAGCTTCAGAAATACAGCTCTATATCAGCTTTTAAAACAGATTCCCGTGCGGAGTTAAAAGTGCTACCTTATGCCCAAGCACTGTGAGCTTCACAGGCTGCTCTTCAATGGAGCCACCGCTCAGAGATTGCACAGTGTGGAGAATGAGTATGTTTGGATAACAAATGAAATCTTTGAGGAAAAAATGGCCATCTCCATTGCTTCCCCTTTTATCATTTTCAGGAATAGGTCCTAGGTCTGAAGGCAGTGCTACTGTTTGTCTCTGAAGTTGTGAGCAGTAGGACAAAGGGCGACTGCAACTTTTCTGCTTTGTACTGCCGCAGCAACCTCCAGTTCTCTAGGACACTGATTTTGGCTGTTACTGATGAAAGAGAATCTCGTCTCATATGCATGAGTTACATATGCCAAAAACATGCTACTTTATGTAGAAGCCTCTCAAAAACAAATCAAGCACACACCATTTTACATGGTCTTCAGCTTCACCCTTGATTTACAATGACAGCTAGACTTCTTTTGACTCAAGAGCAGGACAAGAGCAGGGTTAAACTACATGAAGCTAAAGCAGCGTTTACAGACTCCCAATGCTATGGAGTCACCCAGCCCACTCTTGCACTACAAAATCCTTCTAAAACAAAAAGTGTAGATCAGCATCAAAATAGCTCTGGAATTGCTTCTGCCAGCAGCAGAACAAACTGATGTGAAGCAGATCAGAATGACAGCTATGAGCATATCCTACTCTGCAAAAAAGCAAGAGAAACAGACAGTAACAAGATTCACACATCCCCCCCCCCTTCCACCTTTTCCTCAGGAAAGGACAGTGCAGGTCTCTGCACTAAATTAATGCTGGTTCTGGTGTTGTAACAACTAACTTTAAACATTTTTCTAACCCTTTCAATTTAACATACAAAAATGTAGGTTACTATACTAAAATGTAAAGTATTAACTAACTCCCTTTCCCCTCCTCTTATATGCAGTGTCCTTAATGGACTTAAAGAGGAATGTTTAACTTGAATGGTTCAGAGTTGCTGGCGCTGTCATTCAGTTCCAGCTTTGATGTACAATGGTAGTAAGAGAAGATTAAGGGAAGAAGAACTGCAGCAAAACACAACTGGTGACCAATACCGACTTTCACTTGGAAACTTGTTGCAAAAACACATCGAATACCTGGTTTTACCATGTATTCTAAAACCTGTGAAGCTTGTAACTGCATCAGCCTTTTGCCCCTCTTATCAGAGGCTGACAAATGTGTTTGAAGGCAAAAGATGAGAAAGGAAAAGGACGCACAAGAAAGCAGGAATGCAAACCTAATTTTAGGTTTAGACTTTCTCTCCCTTTGATCCAACCCAATCAAATCCGGCAGGATGCGAGGTGCAACAGCACCCTGAAGCCCCAGGAGACTAGAGGAGTTAAAAGTGTCTCTTCCAGTGCACATGCCAACCCCTCCCCAACTCAATTTGATGAAACGCAGTGCCACCTCATGGGTTTATTAAAGACACAAACAGGTGTATTAGGGGTCAAGAGCTATTCATCCAGCCATTACGCAGAGAGAACGTCAAGAGATCGTCTTAGCAGAACACAGGTTGTCGTACAGAATGTGCAACAAATCCAACTTATGTTGAACTGCTCAATATTCCAGAAAATACTGAATTGTTCACCAGAAAGAGAATTTCGTTGTAATCTTCAGATTTCAGCAAAGAGGAAAAAGTTTATATGTATGTGTTAGAGTTGCACGTTTTATGGGGCACTTAAGATAACCCTACAGATGCTTCCTCCTAGAACTTCTTATTTTATACTGAAAATATCAATTTTTTGTATTTTTCCATTTGTGAATTGTTTGCTACATTGCAATGATGCATAAAAAACGCACACAATTATTTCAGTGTAGGTCATCTCACATACATTGTTATACATCAGAAACCATGGGAGGGGACAGAATTACATTTTGTTACACTTCAATGCCTTAATTTAAGCAACCGCATGCATATGCAAATATCTGAATATGCAGCCTAGTTACCAGAGGAACAGCTCTTCTGCAAGTCACTGGATGCTGTTGGTATATTGCAACTCTGAAAATCAGACCGTTTATTATAATAAATTTACTACTGTATGTAGACTTAACTGAAAAAGTAGTTTGGAAACTGAGAATCGTCACCTGCAATTAGAGAAAACTGAAGCAAGCTCTGACCAGTGCATTTTCTTGCTATATTAGCAAAATCATCTCTATAGGGTGGGAAAGGAAAAAACAAAGCAAGTTTTTTATTGTAAAGCTCTATAGTTAAGCAGAAAAAAATGTTCATCTTGTACTATTCTCAGAAAAGAAAGACCATTTTTGGATTGATAAATGTAAATGCAATAGCCACAAGAGAAAGTTACCAGAACTGAGAGTTAGCTATAAGAGGCAGCTAGAAATTAAAAAACAAATACAGCTATACTGTTGACTGTATTTAAACACAGTATTTCAATACAATAGCTGATTTTCTACCCTCGCTGTAGTGTTTTGATTTCCAAATCACTATAGAAATTTAATAAGAAAGCTGGTTTCACTAATTGAAATTAAAGGCTAATTTTACCAGACCATTGTGTAGACAGAATACAGATGGCAGCATTTAGAAAACTGGAGACTGGTAGTCTGCACATAGAAATTTAATCAAAAATTAGTTTACATCAATTGTTTTTATTAGATATCAGCAGTTTACAAATTTGAATTAAGTAGTAAAGTTACAGAACAGAATTAGTTTGAGCTCATTGTTGGTTGGGAGGTTTTTATCTTCAAGGTCATAATCATTTTTATACAGGATGTCATCAACAATAAATTCTAGACTGTCTAAAACACAGCCCCACTATATTTCCTCATTCAATATTTCATAATTTATCAAAAAGCTAAGATTGTTCTAAACATTTCTAACAAGTATTTAATTAACTACTCTATTAGGCCCTTTATATATTTTAGGGGTTTTTTAAAATTTGTACACAATACAGATTTTTAAAAAGCACTTAAGGATTTGATATTGCAATTTTTTGTAACTTTCAAAACTAGGAATAAATAAGATTGTTCTCATGACAAGATGAAACCCAGTATTCAATATACCACATGCCTTGTCTTCTCCATACCTCACATATAAGCATACAATTTTCTAACAGGAATATTGTTTTAAAACACTAATTCCCCATCATTTTAATGCACATCAATTTACGTCTGCAAGAGCTTCTACTTCCTGATAAGCGCAGGTTTAACTTAATTCTATATTTTGCTACAGTCCACTAAAAAACATCTCAGCGTATGCTTAATTTAAATTTTCTTCTCCATAGCTCCTAAGACAGTCAGAAGGCAAGTTATGTCTGGTGAGTAAGGAGGCAACTGCACTGAGGTTTCTTTTAGGAAGCCTCATTTCCAATGTATGTGTTCATCCTTCATTCTCTTTCCTACCTCACAGCTAAAACCAGTAATTAAATAAAGCTTCCAACATATAACATTAAGGTTGCTAAGAAATGCAAGACTGTAAAGGAGGGGGGAGAAAAAAAAAAGCATATTCAATGTAACAAGCTGCTACAAGATTTCTGCTCTGTAAAGATGAAATAGCAGTGAGAAGAGGCTGAGCCAGAAAGCTGCACAAGGAAACAAATATACTGGAACAAGTAAAAAGATCAACAGTCTTAAGGCAACCTTCATTTGAATCAGCAGTGTGATTACTTGTGTATCTGAAGAGAAATCCTTCTTTAGTGTACTTAATTGTGTCGATACAAAAGATGTTATGAACCGTATCGATCCTAGAAAAGTAAAGAAAAAAAACAGACAGGCTTAAGTATGTTTCCTACTGAAAGAAATAAGTTGTACTTACATTTATAAAATAAATAGTAATTTAATTCTTAAAGACTTAAAGAAAATTGACCAGCGCTTCCAAGAACAGGAGTTTATGGTCAAACCCCAGGTTAATTAGCCTGATTTTCAAACACCCAAGAGCTCCCACTGACCTCATATAAGAAATGCAAACTAACTGGAGCACGAAGCATGCTTTACATTATTGAGACCAGGATGTCTTAATTTCGTGCACAAATGCAGATCAAAGATATTACTGTCAAGTCAATTAAAGGGCCAATACAAGAGTTGGGCTAGATGATTGCTGCAGGTCCCTTCCAACTGAACTTTTCTATTCTGAGTTATGAACTATTACTTCAAAAATAAGGTGACAGCAAATCACTTCCATGATAGAATTTTTGTTTCAAGTGTAAGAAAATAAGCAAACTATATAAGGGAAAAGATAAAAAAGATACTCTGAGGAAGGCAAACTATCAGCTACAGATTTACTTTTAAAAAGATAAAGATCTACTGAGTATCATGAGAGGTCTACAAAGCTCAAAACCAAGTTCATTATTTTCTCCGTAAAGCTGATACAACAGCAGGATTCACGATATGAAATCCCTACCAAAAGACTTTATCTGGTGTTTAATATATCGTAATACATTTACTAACCTGTATAGATGTCATGACCCCATTAGCAAGTACAGAAAGTTTTCCAGCCACTGATTTCACTCCTTGTTTAAACTGAGCTATATCAGAAGCTGAAGGCAAGACATTTGTTATATTGTAGCTTCCTAAGAGGAGGAGACACACACACAAGAAGAAAACAGAACTTCATATTAAAAGCATTTAAATGCTTTAGATTCCACCCCCCCCCGCCCCCGAAGTACAATATACTGCTAGAAGCACTGAATACAAATGTCTCATCAACACTGTAAAAAAACACTGGGCATAGATCTCTAATTTCTCAAATGCATTTTCCTTTTAATTTTTTTTCAGTTGTTCATAATTCTATCCATAATTCCCACACTTTGTATTCCCAGCTGAGCAATGAATGATTGGATAATATATGATTTATTCTGCACTTTCAATCTGCTGAAATGTTATTTGTCTTGTATCCTAAACAGCTGCTATTACCTTGCAATTTAAAGATGAATGCACTTCAGTGGTGACTGAAGTGATGAACCCTGTTTCCTGTGCACGCATAGTTATGCTTTGCATGCTGTATATACACATATATTTTGCATTACTACATCTGAGACTTGGAATTATAGTAAAGGTAAGTAAGTTTTAAAACTCCAAAACAAAGCTGTCAATCCAGTCTTCCTTAAAGCCTATATAGTTTGTCCAATAAATGTCACCTCTACTGCTATTATGAAAAGTATAGGCCTAAAGATAACAGAAATCAAAGATGTTTCAAAACTAATTGCATGGTAAGTATTAACACACTAACGATTGCAATCACCCACTCATTTGCGAAAAGAATTACTGGCACACCTTAATACTGGATACCTGATACCGTAAAAGGCACAAATGGCAGTAAACCAGCATCATAGAACTATGATCTCGGGAATAAATGGGGCTCCTGAGAGGAAGCATCCCAAAACAGACCGTCTTCAAAATGGACACTGCCATCTGTAGCCTTAATTTAGAAAGGTAGCCAACAGATAGTCATAACCAGTCAGGACACAACTGGCAACTTGTGAGCAGTTACTGAACCTCAGACAAGTTCATCCAGCTGCAGACTCCACAACCTGCACAACCGTAACTCCGTAACCGTAACTAACGCTGCTACACACTGGCAGCCCTTTCTTCTCCTTTTCTTCTTTTTGAACAGGGGTGGAGGAGGAAGAGGCAGAGAACTTGTAGCTCCTCTTTTAATAAGAAATTAAAGGCACCTGCCTCATTAACAGCCCAAGACAGACATTACTGTAGACAATTTGACTGACCTAAGCCTTAGCTTAGGCTGGTTCATAGTGGCAGATGCATAGTCACAGAGAGCTTCCCACTCCATTCTTTAAAGCTGGCTAGCAGCTGCTTCTGCAATGCATGGGCACACTTGTTTATAAGATTATTTTCAGAAATTCACTGTCACTGAGACAGCGCTATTTCTGAACTGTAATTCCGACTTCCTTATGATCTGTTCTACTTCTCAAACCCTTCAGCATTTCTGTTGTTAAAATCAGAGTAATGGAAATAAAACTTGCAGATACAATAACCTGAGAAAAGCTCTAACTACTCCTCAGACACATGAATTTTCTCATGTTTTGCTGGTTACATATGGTTGTCTGAAAAACTTCCTATAAATGAGATAGGAAAGCAACTCCTTTTCTTGCGTCTTCCTTCAAAATCAGTATCGGCAAGTCAGCCATCTGACATGCCATCTTTCATAAGCAACAGGTCTGATATAACACAAAGTAAAAGAGTTTTCTTGCAGCCCCCTCTTTTTGGTAAATAGCTCCTACAACACTCTGTAAAAAACCCAAGCATCCCAAAACTGTTCTACCCTAATCTCAGCTACTAAAAACAACTTTAGATTCAAAGGACCTTTTATTCTGGCAAAGACCCCTGAATTACAGCAGCATTTTTGTTGCCAGCCTCCAGGCTCCTGATTACCTTTATTTTATGGAACTAATGATGGCCTTGGCATTAAGTCAACACCAGACAAGCCATCTATGCAGTAAAATTTTTCCAAGAAGGGCCATTGTCAAAAGATAGTCCTTGGGGTGGGGAGCGTAACAAAAACATGCAGGAAAGGAAGATTCAGTAAACTGAATATAGTGTGAATTTATAATATACAAAGTAGTAAATCCTTGTTTATTTTTTTCCTCACTGTTATTTTAGAGCAGTTATCAATCCTTGAAATTTAGCAGAAGTTTAGTCTTTGTAATATAACTTTAAATTTACTGTTGGGTTACATGCCAGTCACAGAGAGTAACTAACCTCAAGATGCAGGCAGGTATTTTGCATCCTATTGTTAAGAATCTCTGCATTCCCGCAAAAGCCCCACGAACCTTTCCAAGTGGTCAGGGATAAATAATCGCGTGTGCACAACTCGCACACACACAGTAAACATTATATAATTGCCTGTAACTATCCTTATTCAGAATATGATGAGAATTTTATCACATATGTGTGTATGTGTACATGGAAAGGCACATTCATATATATATAATATATATCACATAACACAATTTGCTCTATCTTTACTTTATATTTAACTTTTCCTAGTTCATTCTCTTTTCATTACTGTTTAAAAACCTCACACATCTTACAGAAATTAAAGGAAAAATTCCATACAAAATAATCCATATGCAAGAAAATTAAAAGGACAAAAAGTACTACTCAACAATAGATAGATTAAAAAAATTGTTATCACAATCCCCTATATTAATGAAAACATTATAGATTTCAAATTTAGAAACACTACTTCTTTGCTTATGTTCCCATCATCTTTTTTAATCACAAGTACAATACCATGTTGCAAATATTCTTTCAAGTGGCTAAAGTAACTTATGCGATTTCTGCTGTATGTCTCCTCCTCTCCTTCATATATATATTTTTTTACATTTCAACTGACTAAAATCCAGCTTAGTAATTGGTAACAAGAGTTATTTATGTACTAGCCAGTGTATTCAAACCTTGCTTTCAGGGGATCAAAACTGAACAGCCACATGTTTTGTTTTTTTTTTCAACTTTTACTAAGTAAAATCATGCTGCATACTGTTTGCTTTTCCAGTCTCTTTATGTAATTACTCATAGATTTCAAGTTCTTCAGTAATTCTTTTTTTCCATTTCTTCACGAGTTACAGAATGAAGCCCAGTTGATCAGGTCAGCAACATTTTCAAGTATTTCTTATCTTTTCTATTTCACATTATTGTACTATCCAAAAAAGGTGTCAGAAAGAAAATGTGAGGGATTTTCAGTAGCCTATGGGGCTACTTTTGAGTCAGTCTAATTTAATACTTCGTCCTTTCTGATTTGATGAATGATACCTCTCCAGTGTAAGGTGTTCCAACAAATTTTTTAAACAGACAAACCAATTGCAAAATTTCCTTAATAATTTGGCAAGACCAGTGTTAGAAGCAGACATTCTGATAAATAGATAAGCCATGCAACAGATTACATGTGAATTTCAAGGCCACTAACATTTCATTGATGATTCTTCTTAGATTCAATATTATTATGACAGGTAATTTCATATACATACATGTATAAATTATGGCAACTTATAAAAAAAACTACCTGATAATCAGTTCAGGTGTTACTTCATTTGCTTTTATAACAAAATATTACTGTTTTCCTTTGATAAAATTTTTTTATACTAGTCTATTATTTGCAACAAGTTACATTAAAAAAGTATAAAATATTGAATTTATTGAACTGAAAATATAGAACTTGAAATTTAAGAAATTAATGACTACCTGTTAAGCTTGTTTGACTTATTAGCAACATTAATGCATATTGCACTTTGCACACTTCTTGCAGAATGCCATGAGAGCTAGCTGATTGTTTAACTAGAAGCAGAGTACAGGAGCATATTCACCGCACGATACAGTTTCTCACAATGCTGAATATGTATGTACCTGTTGGTTGTTTTTTCTGATCTTCGAACAAGTCAGCTGAACTTATAGAGGAGCTTCCAGAAAGTCTTTCTAGTCGAGCCCTTGCTTCATACTAGTAAAGAATTGAGAAGAACAAGTATTCATCTTTCGAGGTCATGTCAGATAATTCATGAGGTTATAGATAGTTTCAGAACATACAAATCCAGCTGAAGTTGACCATTCTAAAAGCTGTTTCCATTTTGCAGTTTTCACCTGACTTACATGGTGTGGGTTTGTCATTGTCTCAACTCATTTCTGAGTTGATCAGAGTGACATTTACCATTGCAACACCAAGAGGCCTACTCAGTGACAGCTACCCTAAAAAAGGGGATTGCTGAAATGGCAGAGGAGAATGAACTACACAACAATTAAAACCAACTGAAAAACTGCAGTGGTGGGGTAGGAAAAAGAACTGCATCATGTTAACCTTTCTGATCACAATGCTTGTAATTCAACTTTTTGTTCCTTGGAATGGTAATACATTGATTTTTTTTTTTTACATTACTGTTTACACTGCAGTTTTTTCATTAAAAATATATATTTTTTTAAATTATCCTTTGCCTCCAAAATGCAACATAATATCAATCTGGTTTTTATTCCTTGGCTGATTCAATTACATGTCATTTGTTGAACCATTCATCAGCTTGCTTAGCCTTACAATAGCAATAATGGTTCCAAGTAACAAATACAGAGGGGACAGCTGTTTTAACAATGGTTTGTTAGCATCAGTTTGGGTAGTTAGAGCTAAAGAAGTAAACCTTCACCCAGCATCAGGCTGATTCTTTCAAAAATAAAGACTGCTGAACCATAGTCTACCACTTCTCACAGACAGGAATTATGTTGGAGGTAAGGTCCTACTTGTAGCTGCAGCTCCTTAGGAAATACAAAACTATCAGAGTTTTCAGACCCTTGTACATTTCTATCAAACAAACATTCAAGTGGATATAATTCAATAAGCCTACTAATTCTACCGATTTTTAACTATCTATTGCCTTCTCTTTATATGAGAACATCACGTTTATAGACAGAATATTTTAACATTCAAAAATATTTATCACTGCTTTCTACTTACATCAGCATGATCTTGCCTTCCAAAATACATGTCTGATGAAATAGCTTTTACATTGCCAAATTTTTTTTGTGCCTCATCTGTGTTTAAAGATGGTTCATATTCAGGCTTACGACGAGATGTAGGCCTAAAAGAAAAACAAACTGCATTAGTGAGCATAACTTTTATTTATATCATGGCAGAATGCAATAAATCAAACAAGAAGCACTATCATTTTTGTTTTGTGAAACCTAAAAATATAATTATTAATTTCTTTTAATAAAAATTAAAATAGGTATGAACCCCAGATGAAGAAGTTCAGATAACTAAATTGATATAGCAGCAAAAAACCCTCCAGTGGCAGTTTTACAAGATGGTGGATTTACAGTATTTCAAATTCATTAATCCTGTATCTTTATTTTCAGAGTTCATTTAAAAAGCAAGCCAAAATTACGTCAACAAGGATAGACTATTTCTACAAAACCTCAAAAAAACCAAAACACACAATGTCAGTGAAATTCAGACTGAAACATAATAGTACAAAAAGGTTCCACATCCTTTAAACTGAAACAGCCTTCCTCCACATACATTCAACATTTGACTTTTTCCTTTTTTTTAAATTTTTTACTAAATGTACTCGAATAAGTTAGTGTTATGGACACAAACCCCTCTTTTGTGTAATATGCATCACTGGTCCAGTCTTTAGGAAACAACAGAACATGCCTGTGTTTAAAAAAGTTTGTGCACTTAAGTACAACAAAAAAAGTTGTACTTAAGTGCCCAAACTGCATCATACAGGTACATGAAAATACAGGCAATAAGAACAGAAGCAGAAAACACCAACCAAGCATACAAAACCCCACATTCTTGTATTTTCCACTTGATCACAAAGATAAAAACACAGTTGTCAGAGAAGAAATCTATTCATTATTTTGTCATCATAGCTATTGGACCTGTTGTTAGCAAGTATCTTCAATACCTTAATCCTGAAAGATGTGTACCCTACAGTTTCATTCATTTGGTAACTGAGTTCTGCTTGGTCCATCAGGCAATAAACAAAGCAAGTAAAGCAAGTATAACCTCATAACACCGCAAGTATTTCAGTCTCTCTCCACATCTTTTGTCTACTTTTTTTGCTGAAATGCTTTGGAAATTATGTCCAGTACATACACTCTATAGCATTGAGCAAAACAGTGCTTGAAATGTAAATAACTAAACAGAAAATTCAGTCTACAAAAGACATTCAGACAGGAAGTCCCTTAACTGCTGATGGAAGCTGTGACAAAATTTTCCTTCTAGACTGAAAAAAAAATCCTACTACTATGACCAGGACACAAATCATATTAACAAGCCTGGGCTTACTGTGCAAAAATCAGTTAGGTTTTCTTTGTATACCTGTCTGAAAATCCTGTACTTTTTGAAGTTAACATTACATCAACATCTCTACTGTAATTTTCTTTCTTCCAAAAAGAATCTGTATTGTCTTCCCATTTAGGGAAAGCACTGCTCCTCAGATCTGAAGAATCGTAGTACCTAAAACAAAAGAAGAAAAAAAAACTACAGAAAAAGTAGGAACATTATATTGTTAAATATTTCTTTAATAAGTGTACACTAGCAAGTAAGTTTTCAGGACAATGGTAGTTGTCAGTGAATAATCTGGATTGGTTAGAAGCTTTGTGCAGTTGAATCAAATGGATTTTTGGGTTTTGGCACACCTATTTAAATGAATGAAAAGTCTGGCCTTTCTTTAGGCTGAATATGGTCATGAATATGTAGTGAACTGCCTGAAAGATCTGGTCCCATTCAAAAACAGCAGAGAAAAGCTCTCATTACTTCAAAGTATAACTTCTTTAGAGTCAGACAAAGCATTGGGAAGAACATTGTCAAGATACCTGGCTGGTTTAAGAGCTTCAGGAGCTAAGAAAACTTAAGGGTGGATCCCGTGAGCAAGGCATCATGATGATCCTACAAGGTAAGGTAGCCTGCTCATAAAAGCTTGGTGCTCTTGATATACCATACTAAGAAACCAGCTATGAAAAAACCCACCACAACTTTCAAGGCACTTTGAACACTCCAGAGATCCAAGAGCACCTCACTAACCCACGGCATCTAATTGTGCTCTGGTTTCACATGGGGCAAAGTCTTCTAAGGGGCTGACAGTGGCTAAACTCACAGTTCCACACTAGTCAATCTGCAAGCTATGCAAGCAGAAAATCTGCTCCCATTTTCCAAGGCATCAACATAGTTCAGAGCAGTAAGGAAAGCCCTTGTCTCTGGTTCTGTATGTATATAATACAAATACTAATCTCTGATCTTTGCAACATATTTTATTAAAACAATGCTAAGTAAGATATTTATTAAAAGTGAGACTTAATAAGATAATCTTCTCTTGCATATCAAAACTGCATGGAAAACACAGAAAGAAAAGGAAAAAAAAATGAACGTTTGGCAATTCCAGTAGTACCTTATCTTGACCTTTTCCCCTTTGATTATCTATACAAATCTAAACTTATATGTAAAATACTTGAAAAAAACCTATTAAAATGCCAAAGATTAAGAATTTCCCTTGGTGGTTAAATAAACTTTCTTGGATACAACCAGGAGAGGGAATAAAATGATCAAAATGACAGGAGGCTAAGCAGAAAGGAATCACTCAATAGAACAAGCACAGGATATCAAAGTCTGCATCTGTATTTTGTGAAAAGCACCATTAAAAAAAAAAAGTTCTGCATGTTTGTGTTATGAATAGTCAGGACATTAGTTTTGCAGTTCATGAGAAATGTGACATCTTCAGCAGCAAAGTCTCCCACCTCTGCACATGTAAAATAGCAGGGACAGATCGGGAATGAACTTCTACAAAGAGCAGGAGTCTCTCCCCTTCTCTCCTGACAGACAAGGGGAAGTGCATTTAGCACTCTGAGCAAAGGAGGCTCACTGCAATGCAATTTTCATCTTCACAGCATCAACCCACAGAGTGGATGTTACACCCAATAGATTCCTGAAGATATTTTTTTCCTGCTAAATGAGGCTTTTTACTCTCTCCATTTTTTTGATACAAGTGGAAAATCCAAAGTAAGAGTCATAGATGAAAGCTGAAAAGAAAGGAAAATCACAGAATCTACTTTTGGGGGCACACCACTATACCAATTCAATTTTTCACTATTCCTGTGAGCTTAAGTTGTTTTCAAGTGCAACATCACATGTAAAATAAATAAAAGGAAAGAAAAAACTCCCAGACAAGAGTGGTACAGAACCAGGAAGTAGTTGGCATTCCAAATTTCTTCATTCAGCTGCCTCTCTCCCTTACATCAGCTTAGAATTATGGCAAGGCACTACATCCTTACCTACAGCCAGGGTCATTTCCTTTTGGCCTGACTTCTCACTTTCTATGTCGTATGTTCCTACAGTAGCAGAGTGTAGAAGCACAGTATACAACCCGCAAAGAAGCTGCTATACAGCAATGCTCTTATTCCTGCTCACCTAATGAAGAAGCCACAGCAATCTTTAAAATTTCCATATGGATGTGTAATAACAAACAAGATGTGTGTATATGTATATATATACATATATATATATAGCTATCCAATCTCACAATGGCCATCAAAACCAGGGGACAGGACAGAGGCCAAAAGAGCTGATTTGAATAAAAGTACTTATTTTCTCCATCCTTCTCTTTCTGATTTTCATAACTTGGCAAAATACTTCAGTATTTGGGCAGAGTAGAGGTAGAAAGAAAAACTGCATTTAATAGAAAATAAAATTTTCCATTGTTATGTTAGTGAAGATCTTACTAATTGTAGCAAAAAAAAAATTTCAAATCCAAGAATTCTGAGAGGCTTCAGTTATATAACTAAACCTTGAAACATTTAGCTTGCTTAATTTACAGATACTTATCAGCACTCTAATATCCAGCATGATTATTTTGCTTTTGGGCATATACTAAGATGATATTAAAATCCCTTTACCTCTATTTCAATGTCACTGCTTGGAATAAAGAATAACCACCTTACAAACCTTACCGAGTCCAACAATCTGACTTCATACTTTCTTTAAAAAAAATTAATTTGTATACCAACTCCCATTAGGTTCTACAATTGCTGTAACTAGAACAAGAGCCGGGAACAGCTAGGTTACAATTTGTCTTCTAATTACTGAACCAAAACACATTATAAAGCCTCTTCCATAATGCATCCTTTGTGTGCTAGTAGGTTTATGAATTATTTGAGAGCAGCAACAGTTCTTTTCAAGGAACAAATAGAGAAGTACTGAAATGATATTTTTTATTTTACAAGGCTGCTGCCAATTTACTCAGTACACATTTACATTTCTGTCACCAGTGATTACCCTACAAAGCAATGACACAAAAGCCTTTGTGTTTTTATTTGCCTGTCTACAAGTAATTAGTCACAAATTTTCACATTTCTGTGGCACCAAACCAATAAAAGCAACACCTGTTCCTATCATCAGTCCAGCAACAGCTTTTTCATTGCAATTAGTGCCTCTATGACTAATTCTTTTCTTCTCCCTTCCAACAGCAGTATTTTATATATTGCAGTGTATTCACGCTCTGATCAAAAATTCGTCAATTATTTTTTGCTTACATTTTATGTTCTAATACATAAAAGCCTATCAAACAAGATTGCAGACATCTACACAATACCTCAAAAAGAATTAAGTTTTTTGCATTTGGCATGTATCCTGTTAAGACTGATACAACTGTTGTATATCTAGTATAAGACTTTGATACTTCTTTAATTTCAAATTTAAAGTTGAAGACAGTACCACAAGGGGAAAGAAGAAAAGAACCCAAGTCATTGTTGCTTATATGGCAACTGTCTGTGCAAGTAGACACTAAAGCCTGAACAAGACAAAACCTGTAAACACATAATTCAGACTACCATCTCCTCAGAAAAAGTAGCTCCTCTTCTTTATAAATACATCTGTCATCAAGGTAAGGTCAGCTATTTCATGACTTTTCTGATTCAGATGACACCTGAAAATATTCTCGGTGTGTAGACGTGTCCAATTGTCCTCTGTTTTGATCTTAAGTTCCAAATACATTGTGTTGTGCTGGTTTTGGCTGTGACAGAGTTAATTTTCTTCATAGAAGCTAGTATGGGTTGGGTTTGTGCTGAGAACAATGTTAATAACACAGGCATGTTTTAGTTACTGCCGCGCAGTGCTTACACAGAGTCAGGGCCTTTTCTGTGTCTCACACCGACCTACCAGCGAGTAGGCTGGGGGTGCATAAGAAGTTGCGAAGGGACACAGCTGGGACAGCTAACCCCAAATGACCAAAGGGATATTCTATACCATACGACATCATGCTCAGCATATAAACCCGGCAGAAAAAAAGAAGGAAGGAGAGGACATTTGAATTGTGACATTTGTCTTCCCAAGTAACTGTTACGTGTGATGGAGCCTGGCTTTCCTGGAGATGGTTGAACACCTGCTTGCCGATGGGAAAAGTGAATGAATTCCTTGTTTTGCTTTGCTTGTGCACGTGGCTTTTGCTTTACCTATTAAGGTGTCTTTATCTCAGCCTATGAGTCTTCTCACTTTTACTCTTATGATTCTCTCCCTATCCCACCAGGGGAAGTGAGTGAGCAGCCGTGTGGTGCTCATTGCCAACTGAGGTTAAACCACAACATGTATATTTGAATACATAACTTGCATATACTTCTACCCCCACTCAAAATGAAAAGCTTATACGTTACCTTGAACTAGAAGAGAAATACGAGTCTTCTACATCATCGGTGTACTTTTTCTTCGGCTTTGCAATTGCAGGTGTTTCCTGCTCTATTGTTTGCATATCTGAGGTGACTGAGTGAGAAATGCCACTGGAGACAGGAAGAAAATAAGTATGTAAAGAGATGGCAAAGCTCACACCCTAAAAAAAGGAGAAACGAAAGCCCAAATCTAGTTTTTGAAGCTTGCTGATAAAGCCCAAGCTGTAGAAACATTTAAGAAAAAAGGAGGAAAAAAAAAACAAAACCCTGAAAAACTCAACTCTAGTTGAGGAGTGACTCGCTAGTAGTGACAGGGCTCATGAGTAGTGACAAGGCTTCTAAACACACAGACCATTCTAACAGCTGGAAAACATAGCAATGTGACTTCTTCTTTGCTTATAAAAGACAGACTGCACTTAGGTTGGTACTGTTCACTGAAAGTATCCTGACTACCTTCCTCACAGTCAGCTAATGGAGGCAAACACTCTACAGACATCCTACAATTTATGTTAACACCTATCTGGCAGGTTAGAACTTAAATCTATCAGAAGTAATCTTGTCCCTTCCCCTGACACACATGCGATTCTTTGATTATATTGTTTAAGTTTCCATAACACATTTTACTATAGTTTTTCATTTCCTAAGTAAAATGAAGGATAACTGCATAAAGTCACAGAGTATTTTAAATACAGTTTGTAGAACTTCACATACCTCCTGCTGCTGCCAAAGCCCATGCCAAGTCTCTCCAATTCATCTTTCTTCTTACCAGACAGATTTAACTTTTCTTCTTTTGTTTTAATATCAAGATCTCTGTAGGCCAACCGTAAAGATGATACGCTAGAATAAAACATACAGTTAACTTATAACTGTAAAACACAACACTGAACAACCAATCCAATAATACTAGTAGAAAATTAAAAATATATATTGTAGCACTGTATTTTGCATGTTGTGTTTACTGAAAATATTCATTATTACTTGGATTAAATTCCAACTATAAGGATGGGAGAAAGTCCATAGAGAAGACTGTCTAAACAGTACTCTGGTCTGCGTATGAGCATGTAGTCTTTTTCAAAAGGAATATGAAACATGCTGCTGCTAAAGTTCAGGACACAGTTTTGCATCACCACAGAGTGAAGAAAAAGTCTTTTTTCCACTGTGCTTATTCTATGTGATACCAAATAATTATCAGAATTATCCAACTCTGCCATACTGCAGTACTGTGATATTCATGATGTAATACTACTGTTTTCCCCTAATGCGCAGCTTGACCTCGCTACATCTCCCTCCCTTCACCCTCTTCATTTCCCAGTGGTTTTAACACTTGTTATACATGCACTCTTGAGACATGTACTAGAGGCAGACCATACTTCTTCACTGATGCTGCCCTTTCTTGTGCCCAAAAAACGTGTCTCAGAAGAGGGGAGAAGAGAGTCTTTGTATTCCCGAAGTGGAATATATTCTGCATTATAAAAACTTTGAAGCATCCAAAACTTATATTTTTCTGCACATCTGGCAACGCGTTTTGTCATCTGAAACATTCTCACAGTTCAGATACCATAAGCTGTCTTTCAGCAATGTCATGAACCTTCCTGTACCTCAAAACAATCTTAACTATTTTCCAGGAATATCAGTGTAGCAGAGACAGAGGTTTAAAATCTTGATTGCAAAATTGCAGAAACACTGCTTAAATTTAATTTGTTAGGTTTAAATGGACAAAAACAGTATTTTTAGTGAGCAATGCAGCAGTATTTTAATTCGTAAGTTGTGACTGGCATAGAGTACAAATGAACACTACCAAAAGAAAGGTAAATGATATTTAGGATGCTGCTGACAAACATCCTGCTGCAAGTAAAAAGGAAGTACTTAAGTCTGAAAACCACTAGTAACTTTCCATCCATTCTGTGCAGAAGCAGGAATGAAAACAACTTTTTTACCAAGGAGTACTTTCTTCAGCGTGTCTCCTATTTCACTACCGAAACAGGCTCTTCCTATCTTGATTTTTTCTCATCCCACACGTATCGACTTAACTTTAACCAAGAGGACTAGATGCCCCTTGCAAAGTTCATATCCTGATGGTTAGTGCATCTCCTGCAACACAGGAGCTGTGTGGCTGAAGCTGTTAGAATGGAAAGGGCACAGCATCTATCTGGTCTTCTTCCTTCACAGACAAGGGATGTAGTTACCATCCTGCCATAAAGAATGGGACATCACTCCTCCACTGACGAGGCATTTCAAAAAGGAAGAGAGAAATCTCAATATTGTGATGATCAGGTAACCTTCAGTTGGGGCTTTCAGAGAACTTGGAGTCAGAACTAAAAAAATCACTACATCTTATGTTCGAATGCTTATAACAATAAAAGTCAGATACAAATAACAATGCATCTGTGGAAGGACTTTTGAAACCAATAAAATCAGAAAAATATATCTACAAAGCACAGAGTATGTTCGAGGACGTTTTAAATAAATTCTCACAGTTTAGGACCAACTGTTACACAGAAAATTGAAAATGTTCTCTAAATTTCAACTTGTAACTGCTACTGATAAAATCTACCCAGCACTTTACATTGAAAGATTATCAGCTCATTTTATGAAATGTTTTATGAACATCAAAAGTCTTATTACTGATAATTTTTTTTAGTCATTCCAGTTATCTATTCTCTTGTCAGTGCACAGCAGAAAATAAAGAAACTGTGTACCAATTATAAAATCACACTTTAAGTCTCAGGACTCATTTCTAAGTACTAGACTACAAAAGTATTGCTTCCATTCCCACCATGTAACAAAGCCACATTGAATTAATTGACTCATGCTCATTATTCAAGCTTTTAAAATTAAAATCACCACAAAAATTAGTTGGAAGCAAATGCAATTTAAAAAGTATTCACCCTTCTTTAACTTTAGTATATACTGCCATCTACAGTTAAAAATCCAAAAAGTTAATCTCAAGGGAAATACAGTTATTTTGCCTCTGCTGGGATCAGATCCATAAACTGAAGTCTATGTGCACCCCTCATGTTTGCAGACACTTTTACAGGGTTCTAACCACTGCAGAAAGGTTGCAGGAAATTTATACTAAAGGTTACCTTGGATTTATATAGATTTATACATTTCTGACACAAAAACCAAATCACAACTTGTGACTTTCTTCCAAACTGAATTACATCATTAAAGATAGCATAATTAAAGAATAATAATAAATAATAATGAACAATAATTCTTCTTGTTATTTAGTAGTCTATTCCTCCGAGTCACTCAACTGGTAGTTTTTGGCAATCACTGAGAACACGACCTTGCGGTAAAAATACTTCAGGAAAAATGAACAATCCTCTTGTGATTAATATTTTTTGATGCACACAAAACACCAGTTTCTCCAGAGGTTACGTAAAAGTGAGCAAAAGGAGTAGTAGGGTGGAGATTATAGACCAGACAGCTTGGTACCATGAGCTCCAAGTGATCCTGTAATTATGTAATAACTCAGAAAATTTCTCAATCAGTTATAAAAATTACGCATCCTAGCACTTAAGAGAGGATGTTAAGCTTTACAATAGTAAAAGCACACACTAAGCTACTCTTTAATAGTCTAATTTTGATGACAACTCACAAAACGTTAAAAGCCAAGAACACCTAGCAGAGAAATGTAGTGGGAAGAAACAGACACAGCATCATCTGTGTATTTATTAAGATGGACTAACAGATTCGAGGCCTCAGACAAAAATATTCAAAGGGTTTTGGTGAAAACGAAGGCAGTTCCAGTATAAAACAGCTGAAAATTAAGCAGACAATTTTAGCCATACTTAAACTACCCTCTGCCTTCAGCATAGAAACTCTTACCCAGTAAGTACAAATAAAGCTGAATATTTGCATGTTCCCTATGTTCTTAGAAAACTCTTTTAAATAGTATTCAGTCCACTACACCAAAACAGAATAAAGTAGGTAGCTAGCATGGGATAAAGAAGGTTCAAGAGGCAAGAGCCTTGTGTGGTTATACTTAAATTTAACATATTTTGGACTTAGTTCACATTTTATTCATATGTATCAGAAGCATGTTTAAATAGCATTGGGCTATTTCTACAGTAAACCATCAACTGTAGAAACACATACTTAATGGCAAGAAAAAGGGCAATGGGGGAATCACTGTTTGGCCCACCTCATCGATGTTTGGGATTTTTTTAAAAGCAAGAACTGAAGTCTTATTTGCATTAGTTAATCTCTGGTAGTATTTAAAATGTTGACGATTACTTCATTAACATGAAATTGTGTGTCATACTTACAGTGGCTCATCCTTCTCAGTTTTCTTACTGCTATGAAGATCCTCTTGTTCCTTCATTTTATCTACAGCTTGGGCTTGTTTTTCAATCTCATTAAAGCTTTGGCTGCTCACCTTTTGTGCCCCCAAACCACCTTTTTTGGCACCAAGCTTGATTTATTGAAAAAAAAAAAAATCCCCAACATTATAACTGAGACAATCACTTCAACTGCTTTAACAGTCAGCTTTGAAAGCAACAGCAAACATTATCCTCTGTTCAGGAGCATATGCAAACAATGAAAATCTGGAGCACACAAAAGATTTGTTCATGTTTTGACTCTCTATACATACTTCTATTAACTCTTACAAATTTACTTAGTTCTGCAGTCAAGCATCACAGGGTAATGAAACTACATTAGTTTTAATGGTTCGGAGGTCAGCATGTTCAAATAAATATTATAATATTTAGCACAACTTTAATTTCTTACTAATTATTTTGTTGTATAGGAATAACATACGAAAATTTCTTGCAATTGAACCATTTGGTGCTCATTCACTTAATTCACAATTTACATTTAGAAGTAGCAAAGATTCTTGACTTAGTTCTCCCTGGCCAGTGCTAGTGTGTTATTTAAGACTAAGTATCAATTTATTCATATTTTTAATAAACATGTACATAGGTATTTACTGATTTACAGTAGTAGAGCAATATATGTTTCCTATATACGTGTATGCACAATTACCTTTTGCATTTTTTTTAGATAAACACGTCAGCTGAGAGGTTTCAGTTCTGCACTCATTCTTTTAAAATAATTCTATTTCTAGTTCATATTACTTCAATACAGGGATACATATTTCATTCTGATTATCAAAGATTTAAAAAACAATACTACAAATACTAATAGATACAATGATGCTGATTCAGACGGTGGCACAGCACTCAAGCTGCTGTTCCTAGTCTCCTGTGTTTAATTCCTTATCTGCAACACTGCAGCAATATTAATTTTCACAATGCATTTATCTTAATCTTTTAACGGTTTAAAGTCTTTATGTAAAAGCTCTGGCCTACGTACAGTTTTAGGCTCTGACACTACAGTTCACAAACCGCATGTGCACCTGTAAACCCAGCTAATGTTCTTCTTACTGTAAGGGAACATACCTGCATATACCACTTAGAATAAGAAATTCCTCTTGTGTGTTAGGGCCCTCTAGTGGGAGCAAGAAATAATGGGTTTCATCTAAATTAATCTGCTCCAATAAATCTTCAATAGCCCAGACTTAAAAGTGACTCCCTGCAACATATTGTCACCCTAATAGCCTAATATTAGGTCTATTTTCTTGGCCCTTAAGAGCCATACACTCAAAATCTAGCTTCTCCTAGCTAGCTTGAGTTAACTTGAGCTGTCTTACTCAGTTTTCAGGCTCCTTGAACCATCATTCTGAGATACTAAACTCTCCTCATGCCTTCCTTACAGAAAACAGATGCCTAAAAAAGTGGCAAGACCCCAGCCAGAAACAAGTCTATAAACTATCTTGAAACTACCTTGAACTGAATGCAGCTGCAAGTTACCTATAAATACAACCAAATCCCGTACTACTGTGTGGTATAAGATGAGGACTGCTCCATAAATACAGATCTGAATGTCTCAAAGTCACCTTGTATTGACAGATTATGCCACACATGCATATTTAGCCACTCAAAAGTGCTACTGGAACTCCCTCTGTTTTCATTATTTGCTACAAAAAGCTCTCAGTGCCAGCTAACTTAGGTGAAAGCCTGAAGAAGCCCTGCAACCCAGCATCAGCAAGTGAGAATAAAGGTTAGAGGGCATCAGCGGAGCTGCAGGGACAATAGTTGTGAAAGAACTGAAGAGAAGTGGGATATAGACCTTGACATCAATATGTGCTTTGACATTTTTGTTTTACTAATTTTTTAAAAAATATCACCTGCTGTTCAGGTCCAGACAGCACAAAGAAAATGACACTCGGATATATATGTGGAAGTCTAGACAGTTCAGTGGGCTACACACATGTAAACAGACTTATAATTTATTTGAGGTCAGAAAACAACCCACAGACCTGAAGCACTCTACTACATAAACTTGTTAGACAAATTCATCTTAACAAGAATCGACTTTCAAACAGACCATTGACTGTTTTGATATAGAAACGGGTTTCAATTCCATTTTATAAATTGTTACTGATACAAGCACTGCTCAGCACTCACTTAAATTATACATTTCCATATTGCAATCTACATATTTCCAGAGATCTATAATGCAGTTTAAAATACACATTATTTATTTACACTTACCCCCTTCTTAGCTTGATTTGGCTTCTTTTTTATGAAGGTGGTGTTCTCTGCAAGGATTAAACATACATTACTTGATATACAATTTTATTAATTTCAGAACAGCAGAAAATAATTTCCACAGTATCAGCCTCAAAAAAGTTTCAGGAATTTATTTTAATGCCTTGACGTATTAAAGTTTCTACACTAAGAGACTGAGATACTAAACTGAGTTACAGGGCATGGGGCTGCGAGTATTGCCAAGAAAATGTGGGAAACTGCCTCTGATCGAGGATATGGTATTTCTTGCAAATACACAATAGGAATAAAATTACAGCTCAGTTTTCAGTTGTAGATACCTCCTAGTAAACAGAACAAGAAAGCAGGACTTGCTATTCTTAATCAGACTAAAGATCTACCTGATCCCGTATCATTTCCAAGACGAATTGTTTCCTGGATAGAAAGGTATTGGCTATGTTTAAATCCACCAATGACACAGATAAAATATACCTGTATCACCATAAACAAACTCATAAGCATTATCAGAGGTGACAACATACTCTATCAGCAGATCAAACAGCTTCGTTCAATTGCCTACATACAGTGTTGGCAGTCTAGCTTTATACCTGAAGTTTGAAAGTTCCAGATTTAATGTTTTGTACTAAATCTTGAAACACAGAAATGAACCTACATTCTGCTCTGCATAAAGTTTGACACAACTCCTAATTTTGATACATTTATGGAGACCCTAATAGGATTCACTGTGTTCTGTAAGGCACTGTATTGTGCCTTCTTGACAGCTACCCTGAGCCAGGGTAAATCTTCCACAATCAAAAGTTTTCAATCAGCAACTCCTATTGAATGCTTGTACATGCAGAAAAACTGTTTTGAGCTGAAATTTAGTTGGAAACATGCATACACAGAACAGAGATTCTTCACATAACATCAAACTTGTGATGTCCAAAACAAACAAGAAAAGCACTTGTTTTATGAGAACATGTGTTAAAGATACAAATGAGATAACCAGAAAGTGTATGCGGTTAAATATCTTTCCTAGTCTCCATCTCTCAAAAACAACCCAAAACAAACCAAAACCAAACCCAACCAAGTGAACACAAAACCAGTGACGAAAACCATACCTTCCTGAAGTACAGGGCTAGTCCCAGCCACCAGATCTTTACAAGCCCTGTGCTGCTGAGAATCAATACTCTATTCTCAGAAACATGCTCCTGCAGGATGATCCTCAAAATTATAAACCACTGATGTATTTTATTCTATTCTATTTTCCTCAACTTTCTTTTACTTACTTATAGTATGATATGATCTTCAGTGTTACATCGATTAAGACTCGGGACATTGAAGATATTGTATTACAAATACAAGACTTTTCCACTCTAAATTTTTAGTTCAGTTTTCTGAAAAAGGAGCAAAAGCTACATCTAGATAGAAAGACTGACCTACTAGTACAAGATGTGTTTGCTTAACATAAATAACAGGCCATTAATCGCAGCACAATGCTCCATTCCACCTGTGTGCTTTAAATGCAGAACTTAAAGACAGTCTAACAGGAGGCAGAAAACATTAATGTTCACCTTTATCAGATGTGATACTTGTAGCATTTAAATTAATCAGGTCAGCTAAGATCAGCTAGATAAAACCAGAACAATACTGACTAAAATTAATTTCTTAGAATGAGCACACTGTTTAACAGAAGTTGCAATACAAATTCAGACATTTCAACTAACTCAGGCACGCTGATATTGAAGTAAGAATTCCACATCTTCCCAGTCATACATTCTCTGTACAAATAAGTATTTAAGTACACTATACTGTCTGCAATCTTCTTCTGATTACACTCATTACCTAATGCAGCTTTTGGTGATGTACTAAGGCAATCAACACTTGGTCCATGTTCTGCTCCTAAAACCAAATTAATAACAAAGGGTAAGAATATCAGAAGGCTCTTAAAGAATGCTTAAAATCGCACAACACAACTCACTGTACCCAGGGTCCTGTTTGATACACAGAACATAATATGTTATTTCTATCACAGCTTTACCAGTTACTAAAAGAGCAGCAGGCACCCAAAGATTCACCTGAAGTCTTTTGAAACAATTTTTAATTTGGATTTCTAGTAAACATTATTAAAGGAACATGCAGTCCCACACATTCTAGCACAGCCCTTCTAAAAAGTCCTTCCTCTCCAAAATTCTGGTGTTATTAGCATGGTTAGGTTATTGTCTTGGGTCAGGACCACCACCATGTGGTCGCAACCCCCCTCCCCCTCCCCTCCAGGTAAGATGGGGAAGAATAAGAAAAAGTGGAACCTCGTGAGTTGAGATAACGACGGATTTTTAATAATACCACACAAGGAAAGCAAAAGAAAAGAGAATATAACAATAAGACAAGGTATAGAATACAATGAAAACACTGATACAATGAATATCTCACCACCGAGGGCTTCACAAAAAGAGGGGGCCGTCTCTGGCTACCTTCCCCTTATATCCCGGGCATGAGGTCAGCGTGGTATTGAATATCTCTTTGGCTATGCCCACCTCCCAGCTTCTGTGAGGAATTAACCCTATCCCAGCTGGACCCAGGACAGTTATTTAACTATTAAAGCAGGGTAAAAAGAGCCTAAACAAGGAGACTACCAGGAAAATGGAGCTTATTGTTAACAAAGAATCAGTCATACCTTCATAGCATTCTGGAATATCTTCTGAAGTTTTCTGCTGTAGAGAAACTGGCTCTGACTTTGACAACACCCACTCTGTATTCTTTGCCTTGAAAAAAATTACAAAATCAAAAGTGCACACTAAATAAAATACAGCAAATAAATATAAGCACTGACCTTAAAGACTATCTAAGCATCACTGATTAGTTTATATTGGATTCTTACGATTACAGCTTCTAGGTTTAAAACCTTTTCTCAAAAGGGCAGTTATTAAAGTTCCAAGAAATGTCTACCTTTATTAAAAGCGATCTGGTTTCAAACCACTTCTGAGCACCTGTATTTCCCTCTCAGGAATTTATCAATACATTTACCATACAAAAAAAACCTAATATGCATCTTAATCGGGCTTTTGATTTATTTATTGTATGCTGGCTATTAATTGTCTTCACTCATAACAGTAATACAGTACAGGAAATCTGTATCATTTATTTACATATAATCACCAAGCCTTCTCCCCACACTGGGCACTTACACATCCAATTTTCTAACATTTAATTTTTGACTGTGAGCAGTTCTCCAGAGTCTCCTTGATGGGTCCTCCCACTTCCCTCAGACATACTCCTCAATAAGCAGGTTTGTGTCCCGGTCACAACAATATCGGCTTTGTATTATCTTTTCCACCAGTGCTGTGCCACTGCCAATTCATGCTTATTCTTCCCTAAACCTCAATCTCAAAACTTCCTGACATCTCTCTCAAAACATCCATACCCAAATAATCTCTTGTCCTGAGGTACCCAGACTGTTTGTCTCTAACCTCCTGCCTTTGCAGCTACCCGAAAAGTTTGCAGTGAGAATTTACTTTCTCTTACCCATACATTCTCTTAGGAGGGTTTGTATTAAGTTCCTACTTCTCATCCTCAACCACAAAAATATTTACAACACTTCTCTGCTCTTTAGCTTGACTCAGTTCATGCTTTTCCCACTTAACTGAAAAGCATTCTTCCAAGTTGCCTTTTGCAAAGAGAAATACTCCATTTATCTTTCTACTATCCGGACAAATCATCTTCTGATGAAGACACACTAGACTAGAATTCACAATAACAGATTTTTTTGGTCTTTGCAATGAGCCTTTCTGAGTAATACAGCAATCTTCCCAGTCTGTAAAATGTAAATACTCTTTCACTGTTTCAAAGATGATGAAGTTTATAAGACATTCAAATATTGGCTGCAGCAGACGTTCCTAAAATAAAACAAATAAATACCAGAAAGGCTGAATCTCCTTTTAAAATGCACCATTTTCAAAATGTCACAAATACAACAAAAAAGTTACACTTTGAAATGTCACAACTGAATAACCAAAAGGAAAAAAAAATTATAGCTTTTTCATCCTGAAGCATCCCATATACACTAGAGTCACTAAACATCATGTCATTTCTACCGCCTTCTTTACCCAGGTGCAGATACGTGCAACTTGCATAGGTCTTCGTTACTTGCTGCTAATGCACATGCACAACCACAACATGATGACAGGGGTATTAACACATATATAAACTGCTGAAGAGTTTTCACAAGGGTTAATCTGATAAACCCAAGCTCTGAATTATTTTCTGTCCCAAAAGATGCCTCATGATCATACTTGTGTTTTAGGTGTTCATGGACTGCAACTGTACTAGAAAGCAATTACACTAGAACACTTAATATTGTTGCAATATTTAGGAATACTAAGTGTAGTAAAAACTTAATTGCTCTAAGTTTAGGATCACAACTGCTGAAGTTGTTTTCACTTATTTTTCAAATACCAGACTCAAGAGAGTCTCTGAAACATTAATCTGTGAACTAAACACAGCATCACCTTAAGGAGTTAAGATCAAATAAACAAAAATTCACAGTAGTAATAGCCTTCAGAAGATTATTTTGACATTTTCAAAGAGTACATAAGTATTTTGGAGGAAGAAGAAAAGCTTTTGTTTAGCAAATGTTTTAAGAACTGTTAAACTTTACTGATTAAAAAACAAAGTTATCACACAGTATATTTATGTCAGAGCCCTCCCAAACAAGGAATCATGAGTCCAAGTGGAATTTTATGTCTAGAAAAATGTAGTTTAATTCCACATTTAACTACTATTTGGGTCATCCTAAATTAACACCTTAGAAAGTGCTTCACATTCAGGAAGAATTTTGAAACCCACAGAAGGAAAAGCAAACAAATGTTAATTCATTGACCTATCCTTTCTCTATAAGGTTTTTTTTTTCAGGGTTTAATCTTCATCATCGAGCACACAGTTAACCTAAGTGTTTAGAAAGCTAACAAGAATTAAATACAGGTAACCTATACCTTGGGAGAAACATGAGATGCAAAAAAGTCTTCCTCTTTGTTTTGAGGTGACACAGGTGGCATTCCACATCCATCTGTCCACAGCTAGAATTAAAAGAGAGAGATAATTTTACAGGACAATTGCATTAATATATTTTTTCAAGTGCACTAATCTCAAAATTACCTTTTTTTTCTGTCTAAAAATATATTAATTTTTTTTTCTTGGTACATAATTTTTCCTTACAAATTTATTCAAGCTTCAATATATGACATTCCTTTTTTTAATTTTCATGCATTTTTTATGTGTTCCTTTGCATTACCCATTTTCTTCCTAACAAAATGCTCAACATAAGCTCTGCTGCAATAATTCTGTCAATATTTAGTATCACTAGCGATTTCAAATAAGTTTTTTCATATTTTCATATAAGGTATTTTTCTCTCTAATATTCTGATTTTGCTTAAAGCAAAAGCAAAAAAAACCCAACAACTTAACACTAGTAGTCACTGGAAACAGTTTTTAGAATTGTATCCATGTGGTCTGGTACTCTGACGAATATTCCCACTTAGTCTGAGAGTCCCAAACCCTCTGCTACAGTTAAGGTAGAGTTTTGCGAGATGCTAACAGCTTTGAGCAATTCCTGATGGTGCATGGACAGGACTATAAACTGTCATCTGCCGTCCAAGGTTACCCATAAGCAAATCATTTCTCATTGGTTCTTTCTACTATGTGCAAAAGATACATGACCAAAAATAATGACGTCTGTCAAAAAGGTTACTGAATGTGCAACAAACTTACCTCGTTGTTCAACAATCACCTCTATTGTCAAATTAGAGAGGAAATTTTTAAAAATGTGATGGAGAGGGGATGGTTGGTACCCAATCTAATTATGTGAGCAACTGACTTCAGCCATTTAGATAGCACATAGTCACTTAAGCTTGCAGTACATAATTCAAAAATATATCTACTAATTTTTTTAAATAATAAATATGTAAGTAATATCAAGCAACTGGATGGAATCTGTACTTGAAACAAGATAATCACACTTCTTCAAAGTGTCATTTGGGGAAGTCACTGTCAACTTCATGCTACATGCTAATTTATTACTTACTTGAACATGTTTTACATTTAAATAATAATATAGAACTATTATAATCCATTAAATTTCATCCTCTTTGATACATAGATCAGAAAAAAACCCAAGCCTTCTTACTTTTAATTCACGCTCATCTGATCAACTTCAAATGAATCAGTCATGGAGTTTACCAAGCTGAACTAAACAATGAAAACATGCTTTCTGTGTATGCAGAAGAGAATGTTTGTCAAACTTATTTAACACCTCAGCAAACTAGTTCTGCATACTCTGCTAATAACTTCTTCCTATCAGCAACCTGTTTTGACAGCATGCATGAATTGTTTCAGCATTTTTAATGGAGAACAGCAAATTCAGGACATACATAACTCAGTAATTTTTCAAATATTATTTCCATAGGGAAAAAAGCAAAACCACACATTTACCTGTTCAAATCAAATCCCACTTAAATCACAAATATTTTTAGTTGATTCTATTAGCACTTTTACACTTTTACATGCTGTACTTCTCAATAATAATAATAATAATAATAATAATAATAATAATAATAATAATAATAATAATAATAATTCCATTCCAAATAAGCAAAAATAAAAACACTAGATAGTTCATGGAGAAGTGCTGACGTTTTTGTTATGCAATACCACTAATATAATTTTGGGGCACACCTGCAAACAAAGAAGTTCCAGTTTTGAAGAATACTTTAAGTTTCTGCCTATAACTCCTGTAAGTTTTAAAATGTTAAAATTAATGTTTTCAATAACCCAGAAATTTTGCTGAAATACCCACTTGATCTCTATCTCAGTATTCTTTTTCAAAACAAACCAGGTAAGCTACAAATTCCTCTGCGGCTTTCCTATTCACTTCAATGTGTATTAACGCCTTCCAAAGACAGATAATCTTTTGCATTACTAATGAGAAACTTTAAACTGTTCTAGAGGGAAAGAAGATCAAGTTTTTCAGAAATCTTAATGACACAGGTACTCACATCAGTACCATGCTTTCTTGTTGCCTGTGTTGCAAGAGATTTAATCTTCTCCTTGTAAAGCTGAGCACCACGACTGTTATACTTTGCATTGGCATCATTTGTTGTGCATCCATGTTGATGGAAAAAAGCAGACTATGAAGCGGAACACAGAAAATGCTATGAGAAACAGGTTTAAAAACAAATGCCATTTAAACATAAAAATACATTGCAATACAGCAAAGTACTGTGCTCCTCTACCTCGATCTAATCTTTTAAATTATGAAGTCTACGTAAATCTCCAAAATAAAAAGAAAACTCCATTCTGGCAACCTCTCTACATAAAAATAAAACAACAGAAAAAACAAATACATTAGTGGGATGTTTTAAAAGCATATACAAATGCAAGCCTGCCGTCGTACACGAAGAATCCTAGTTCTGAAATTAAGTGTAGAAGGGAAGAGGTAAAATTAATTGTCAATACCTGTCCTTCAAAGGACATTTCTGATATATAAAAGGCATTGCTTGGTTTAATCTCTAGCATGCTAGAGAGAACAATGTAGGTTCAATAACACCAAACTGACTCTATAAAAACAGTCTTCCTTCAAAAGAAAAGTATGTCTATGCACATATATGTACCCATACATATTTATATGCTATATATAGATAAAAATATTCATATGTAAATGAAAAATTTTATTCCTATTTAGGATCTTAAAACAAAGGCAAATCAATACATTTATACCAGAGCTCCACAAGTTGTTTGAAAGATCAAAAAACAAAATTCTCTGTACCTAGAATTGACTAGCAAATCTTTTCATACATTCTTTCACAGAACACATCAGACTATTACAGTAAAACACAGTAAACAAGTTTCTGATAGGATCAGCAAGTCTGGATAACCAAAGGTTATCACCTCATACGCTGCAACTGCAAAGCACAAATCTAGCATACAAGTACCAGACTTTGCATAAAAATTAAGCACCCACCATGCAGGAGAGAAAGAATGCCAGTCATCTTCTGTGATACCAGAAAGAGTCATAAATGCCACAGATGCCAAAAAAATTGTGCATTTGTAAATATATTTGTATATATTTGTAAATATATACACCTGGGAACTCGATATTCAGAGATTTATTTGTAAACCCTAATTCCAATAATTGTAGAGATTTATTATGAAAACAAAAGGAACTAAGAACACTTCAGATTTTATAGGAATCTGATACATAGGCACGAAGCTCAGGACTACTTTTATCCAACATTCAGCATCAGACAATTACAAAATACAAATGACCAATGTCAATCTGACAGTGCTTCTAAACAATAGCTGGTGAAAACAGCATGTGGCATTTAGTTGTAACAAAAAGGGAAATTTTTTTTAATGTAATTAGTTAATTTTACTTTTTAAAGTGTCCAGACAGTTTACTGAACCAGTTTTTAAAGTTTCAGGTACTAATCTTCCTAGGTAATCCAAAACAGGCCATTGTGAATTTGAGGTATTTGAGGGGTGGCTGTGGGTATGTTACATCTCTTGGTACAACGTATGATAGGAAACAGTGACATCCCAACAGAAAGACAAAAATTCATAAAATTAAATAATAAACATTTATTCTTCTGGTAATTTGCTTTCTAAGACAAACGGAAGTACTTTTCAAGCTTTCCCATCTCTTCAACTTCCTTAAACCCTTTGTATAGTGAAGTTTATATAGTTTAACTGAAGCGTCTAAGCCTTTAGCTAAAAAAGAAAATATTTTTCATGCAAAATCTCCCTCTTCTGACTAGTCAAAAACTGATTTTTAGGTAGTAAGTGGCATAACAGAAACTTGATCAGTAAATTAATGTAACAGCAGTATTAATAAAGAAAGGTGTAACTCAGAAAGGATAGGCAAAAGAAAAATAGGGAGAAGACACCATGCACCTTCTCAGATTTGTAAACCCATGTTAAGAGAGTGACTGATGAATGCCTAATTCAAATAAAAAGGTTTGATTGGAAAATGCAAAAGTGGAAGATAAAAAATAATGATCCTGAATCCATCTTTTTTTTTCTATGGAAATAGGGAAAAAAGTAGAAAAAAACAGCAGAATATTAAAGTGTTAGACTTAAGATTATTAAGAAAATTGTTAAGAAAAAGCTTATGGAAAGCAAGTTTGGATTAAGTTTCTTAAAGAAACAACACTAAGGACAAAGCACAAATGAAGAATGGGGTAAGCACTGAGGAAATCAGAAGAAAAGTGGAAATTGCTTAGGGAAGTTCCATGTTTCCACACTGGGTGGGTCAACTTAGAGAAGCAATCTCCATTACTGGCAGTCAATCTTTGACAAAATATGGGAAAACAGGTAAGATTCCAAAGGAGTTGACAAAGGAAAACATCCTCATTTAAAAAGATTGAGAACACCACAGCAGTCAACATAACTTCAATTTACAAAAATATTGTGTAACAAACTTGTAAGGATATTAAAAAACCAAGTTGAAAGTAACAGCCAATATGAATTGGCCCAAACCAAAACATGGCTATTTCTTCTGACAGCTATACCTCAGCTATAAGTCAGATCTTGACTTCAGTGTGACTTTGGACAGTGACATGACTTTTGTTATGATATTTTCATAAACCATGTAAGGAAATACGGTCACAAGATGATGCCCATAAGCTAGGTTTACAATCTGTTGGAAAGCTGTATTTCAGCAGCTGTCAATGTTTCCCTGTTAAATTAGACAGGTATTGACATGGAATCTGATCTGGTCTCTTCAGTGATTTTTTTTAATGACTTGTAATAAAAAATAAAACAATTGCAGATTATATGAAGATGGAAAAGTTCCAAGAAATATGGAGGAATCACCACCCAAAGGAATTCTTAAAAACAAGAGGAAATAAAAAGAGAAATTAATTGGAAAAATAAAAATCTGCCCAAGATTAGAGCCAATAAGGGCAGACAACAGCTTCCAAGTGTAACAAGCTTCAACGTGCAAAGCAAATACTCAGGAGTACATACAGCATTTGCATTTCCTCCAACCTGCATGCATCTCAGCTGAAACCAAGACCAATTGGAATCCAGTTCTGTAGATCTAAACAGAAGGAAAAATTTTTAATGTTATCTCCAAAGCCATTTAAAATCTCTCTACCTTTTTTTTCTGTAAAGTGTTTCTCTCTCCCCCATTTTTGTCATGTGAAAAACATGCATCTATAGAAAAAAATATGTGACAATACACAATGTGCAAAACAGATTAATAAAGCCATGTAGAACCACCAGTTTTTCAAATTGTAAAAGCTTTAAAAAAATGTTCCCTCTCACTGACAGATTTTCCCTTTTAAAAAGCATCAATAAGACACACTTTCAGGAATCACATTTGAACGCTGTCAACAGTAGATGAGAAGCACATGTAATGGACAAAGTGACAATTCCAATGTCCTATCACAACAAAAAATTGGGGCTGAGTATGAAGAGAATTAATATTGTGATCATTAGGAATGGAGTCTTGAGAGACCTCTTGTAATGCTCTTGTATACAGTGAAAAGGAAGCATAGGAAGAATTTCAGTTGATGGAAAACAGCTGTTTTTATCTGCAATCCATTCTTGGATGCACTGCTCTCTCTCACTTCAAGCAGAGCCTTACATTTCAAATATGTCATTATTTATTAGGCCAAAAAGGCCCACGAGCCACGATTGAGGATACTCACCTGCAATGTGACAAGGTCAGGGTTCAGATTTCCTGCACCAACTGATTGACTGAGCTAAACAGCAGCCAAAAGGGGTAGCCCTTTGCGCTATCCCAGCACTAGCACTCAGATGACACCACGATGAACTACTTCAGGAAGCAAAGCTGGCAAAATGCTATTCAGCTGCCTAAACTGGCTTGCTGGAGGCCAGGTTATCTTTACAAGCAACACACTGTAATGCTGTTGAAGATAATAAACTAACATTTGCCTCAGTCTTGATTTTGAGAAGTGATAAAACACTTCAGCATACTTACTCTGTTCTTCATTTTCATCATGTGTAGAAACAAAGCTACCAACAAGTGTGCACGACTAACACAACAAGCAGGTAATGGGAATAAGCGTATGACACAAATCCTACAGAATCCTACCTATTTACCTAATTCCCAAGCAGCCATCAGATACATCAAAGCCAATACAAACATCAAAAAGGTCTGAATCAGCAGCTGAGAGAATGGGTTTTCCTCTCTAAGCAGGTATCTGAACAAACAAAAAACACTAAAAGATGCAATTTTTACTATAAAAATATACAAACTACTTACCGAATGAAACTCAAATGAACACCGAGTGATCGATGGGTCCCTGAACAATCAATACAGAGAAAAACTCCATATGTTACGCTTGCCCAGCTAGGGTTTTTCGCTCCACAGTCAAAACATACCTTAAAGGAAATAAAGATCAGTAACAGGACTTACAGTTGTGTTATAAGTCATACTAACACCCTTTCAGTGACCAAACTTAATTAACTCATCCTTACAGCAACTGTTAACATGACAACTTCATATCATCCTGATTTCATAAAGAAGAGTTAAACCATCTACTCAAGCTTGTGTGTTTTTGCCTTAACTAGACAGGACCACATGCCTTTCTGGTTTCCAGCTATAAGCACGGACCCCAGGTTGAGAAACCGTGGGTCAAAGAACCTGTATCAGTCTAGTTCAAACACACATTTAGCACAGTACTTCCAGCACTACTGACAAACAAAAGCATTTAAGAAATATCTTCCCAAGGGCAGGCTCTCTTCACGACATACCACTGAATCTACTCTTTCATCAGAACATACATGCAACTGCAGTTATCAGCAGTACTAGAATCATAGAATGGTTTGGGTTGGAAAGGACCTCAATCATCATCAAGTTCCAACCCCCCTGCCATGGGCAGGGACACTTTCCACTAGACCAGGTTGCTCTAAGCCTCATCCAGCCTGGCCTTGAACACCTCCAGGGATGTGACATCATTATCTACTTTCCTGTACAGACTCCTTGACCCATAGAGCAAGCCTCTGAAATCCAGCTGTGGGAAGAAAGTGTCCACACTGTGTACTGCCTAGCCTCGCACTCTCTTCTAGACATGGCTATTTGTATGATGTATCACCATGTAGTGATGTATCAACCTTTTAACTGTCCATAACATAGACGAGTTGAAAAGCAAATATGTTCCTAATTACTGCATAGACAAAACCAGTAATTTCTTAACTACTGCCACCATATTCAACTCCTAATACTCAGCCAAAACTACAAGAGGCATCTGTGTTTACAGCCCATATACCTTGCAGATCTGCAGACCACAACCTTCAAGTCCTGTTTCACTTATTCTGAATGTTGCACTTCTTTGGCCAAGGAAGGCAAGAACAAAAAATTTACCTGAAACAAATCAATTTTCAAATGCAAGGAAGAACACAAATTTAAACAGAAACAGCTATTCCTAGTTAATGCCATGTGCACGTGTCTATTCCTGTATGAAGGCACTTCATTATCTGACCAGTGCTTTTTCAGTAGTACTTACAAATGCTACAAAGAAGTATTTCTATAATAAAAGCATCTATCTGTAGGTACAGTCAGTGGCACCTACTAAGTAATAATGCCATGGAGAGACAAGCTTTTACACAAAAATCGATGCAGTTACAATCTGCAGTTATATTCTTTAACATCCTCCTATAAACCCAACACATCCTCAGATAGCAAGGGAAGTTCTAGCTATATGCAGAATGAAAAAAAAAAGTTCCTTCCAAGTCAGCTGGGGGATACATGGTACATCTTACATGCAGGCCACAATGCATCTAGCACCTCCTCATCAGGCTGGAAACATAAAAATTAAGAAGTCTCCTTGCTAGAACCTCCATTCATACAACTGAATACAGATTTTTGTCTCAATTTTTTTTTACATACCCGGTCAAACAAGTCCTGAGTTTGCACTCAAGTCAGCTCACCTGTCATTCACCCAAATTAATTTTAAGCATATGCCCAGGAGTAGTTTGAGGATAAACTCCTTGTTTTAGTGTGGGTCTGTTTAAGATTGTACAGTCCAAATATATCAGGCACAAGCAAAGTTCACCAGCAGATCCAGCCATAGCTCTTACGACACATTAACATTTTAGTCCAAGCTTCAGTTACGCCAATGACCAGTAACACAAGCAGAAACATGGAGGTCACAGTACCTGCCTGTTCAACTCCCCTCTTTCTCCCCCAACAGAAACTTAACATGTATTAATGCTAATTTATTAATGTTAAGTCATTTATGTATTCCACTACTGTATGTGGGTCATTCACGGACATATACCAGAAAGAAATAAGACAAAAGCTACACAGAATGAGTGACAGAGGGGTTAGAGAGAGACCCCGAAAAAAGCACAGGTGGATGAATGATATACAAGGACTTGGGGAAAAAGAAGAATGAGTAATTCTTCATGCATTCCATATTCCAATAAAACACACAGCCTTTGTACTCAGAACTCACTATCTTTTTCCGTTATTCCCAGTCTTTGAAGCAGTTTCTTAAAAAAACAATATGAGCCTCATCTTCATTTTAAATTGCCTATTTTCTTTTTTTTTTTTTCTTACAAGGCCAAAAGGGAAACAGGGAGAACAAAACAGGAGAAGATTCTGCTTGAAACCAAAACTAACAAAACAGCCCTAGTCTCACTTCTATTACAAAAGAGCAAAGCAGACTCACAGCTGTAAGTGGTGTGGAAATTGCGTGAAGTATAAATGGGCAATGAGAATCTTGAGTATCAGTAGGTTAAAAAAAATCCCATGTTTAAAAAAGTCCAGTTGTAAACATTTCTAAAGATTCTTCTCCTCCCCCCAGTATAATTATAAGCACTTCTTTATTTCAACATCTTAAAAGTCCATTGCATCACCTTGGAAGCTAGCTGCCACAAAGCAGTATCTTAACTCATGCGGGACTCTATCAGCTCTTTACCAGACACCTGCAAAAATTATTCATATACATAAAAACTTGTAGCTTTTAGGATTGTGATGCAAGTACGAACATCTAATTTTCTTGTGAAAGTAATATCAGAACTGCCATTTCCATCATGTTACACAAGATAAATAGAAGCATGTTTCATTAACATTTAGATTCATTTTGATAAAATATCTAAATAAACATAAAAAAATCAGTTTGAAGGATATACTTAAATAGTCTATTGCTTTTAAAAAAAACCTTGCATTCTTTCATTCTTTTTTACTTATTTTGTTTTAAAGGATTTCAGGACAGTCTAGCTTCAGTAACAGTAATTTCGGAAAAAAAAAAAAAAAAACAACAAAAAGAGCAAAAGCCCTAATCAAGATGTTTGTACCAGAGCAAACACAAAGACTTGGGTATAACCCACAGCAAGCAACCATTAAATCATACAACACCCACCTCGCACAAGATACCTATGTTAAGCTGACTTATCCCTGGGGTCATGGTTACAGGGACACTTTCAACCTCCCATGTAGCGAGGCTACTGCCACGGGGTAGCTGCGCACCTCCTTGCACTTGCCACTCCTAGCATACACGGCTACCATACAGCTGCATCAACACTAGACCAGCTAAAACTGTAGTTTCACACTTGGTCAAAGGTGATCCTAATCCAAGCAGCTACTCTCTTAGTTACCAGCCACTGTATCCAGGTGTGCTTTCCTTCTTCTCTTGCACCAGCAACAATCATCAAACTTTTTGAACCTACTGGGAACCAGCACTGCGCTGCTTTGACTAGGAGCAAAGGTAGGTCCAACTCGCATCACAGCCTCGTGACCAGTAATACCAACATACGGGAGGGAATGTGAACATTTGCCACAGGGAGAAGACAGGACTGCCCATTTTGGAAGTGTCACGGTCTTAAAAGGACTGAAGTGAGACGTGGTATATACTACACTCTGCTCTGGGGCAAAAAAAACCCCACCCTTCAACATACACATAAACCACACCCACAGCACACACTGTAATAACAAAACTGAACAACTGATAAACCACCACCACAACATGCACACTTAGTTTTCAGGCAGTTCAGATCCTCCATTTGGAAGTCCAAGCAGGGACAAGAATACTGTCATAAACAAAAGAAAAGAAAGAACCAGAGAGGAGAGAATGAAAAATTTACAGAGGAACAGAACAGAGCTGTGCCAGATTAAAAGAGATTGTACAACCACAGCCTCAGGGTGCAAGTCTTCAGAACAGGTGAGCTTTACAAACACTCAAATTAACAATACCAGGTAGCTGAAGGACTATGAACATTTTTATATGTACAAAACACATCCTATTTAGTAACATGTTTGCTAAGTGTCATGCAGCTCTATACTACATAATACCCAAAGATTCACCAACAACTCAAAAAAAGCTATTTCTCATGCAATACAAAGTAAAGGAAATTAAAATCAAATTACAGATATGTAAATTTCAATACAATTATTCAAATACCTGTTTAAACATATGATAATCCACAAATTAAACTGCACTTTTATTAAGACGAGAATTATTTTTGTAAACTCATTAGCACTAAGAACTACTGCAGAGCACCTAGCAGAGTGTAAATGTATATGCCCACTTACAGTAGGCAGTCAGTAAGCCCAGATGCTGCACAGAAGAGATACCAGCTCTTCCCAAACCATGTACATAAACAACACAGTTAAAGCATATTACTAAACTTTTAATACATAACTTTCCAATATTTGCACCTTCCCATGTCTTTCTTTCCAAGCAGGAAAGCCCTACAAATAAAGGGCAGACTGCATAAGAAGAACAGAAGAGAAAGGAAACAGAACAAGATGTAATCTAACATGAGAGGATAAAGAGATAAAACAACTTTTACTTAAGAAGATGGGTCAGATAGATACATGGGCATGAGAGAGTCATGAGATCTAAGCTGTTGATGTTTCCCACTCTCCTGCCTCTCTGTCTTTACAGGTCAACAAGACCGGGCTTCGTTGTAACGTTAATGTGAGTTCTCTGCACCTGAACTACTTTCAAATGGCAGCACACGCTGTGTCAATATTGGCACTGAACTTCTGCGCAGCACCTGACACGCCCGGAAGGAGAGACAGATATGCCTGAGCAACCACAGGCACCACAACCACCTAAGTCTAGCACTGTAACAAGTGCAGAACTAGTTGAGGCACTCCATCCTCAGCTTTTCCATCCTCACCACCTGTGGGCAATACCTTCTGACTCTCTCATGATCCCAAGACAGTAAAAGCATCACAACAGCATTACAGAACTACTTAAGTTCTTAGACACAGTGCCAGTGAATTTCAGGAGCCTGTAGAAAGATCTTCTCTGTGACTCTCCCTCTTGGGACTAGGACCTTTCCTTGATGAACTCTCTACCCCATTGCAAACACAAGTTTTATGAATGCTTGTGTTAGAAATAAGTTGGCGAGAGTTCACCTCCAAGCTATGATGAGAAACCAGACATGTGTCCATTGCCCTTACAGTCTTAACAATTTGTGTTTAAAGCGTTTCAGACCAAAGGCAGACCTCCAGATTCGTATTCCCAGAAAACAAAACCAAGGTGTTTCTTCATAATGCTAATCCAAAATTTCCTGGTGTATTTTTCAGACATATTCACAGTGTATATCATAATACCAACACAATGGAGCGGATAGCACTATAAAGCAGCACAAGACCACAAAGCTGCTGAAGGTGGTCCTGCTGCCAAACACTTCTGCCATGTCACCTTGCTCCCTGAGGCACCCTTCCCAGTCCACAGCTAGCCACTGCACACCTTCATACATTAACAGCTACTAAGAAACCAACAGGGCTTTACAACACTGAAAAACTAGTCACCACTGGACAACTCCAAGGAGACTTAATAGCAGCCTTCCAGTACCTGAAGGGGGCCTACAGGAGAGAGGGGGAGGCACTCTTTATCAGGGAGTGAAGTGGGAGAACAAGGGGTAATGGGTATAAGCTAAAAGAGGGTAGATTTAGACTAGACATTAGGAAGAAATTTTTCACTGTGAGGGTGGTGAGACACTGGAACAGGTTGCCCAGAGAAGCTGTGGATGCCCCATCCCTGGAGGTGTTCAAGGCCAGGCTGGATGAGGCT
>WKFP01013899.1:158596-231712 GCA_011057875.1 Pterocles orientalis
GGGGGCAGGGGGTGTTCCGCCGTGAGAGGGCTCAGGCACGGGAGGCGAAGGGGCGGGCATGGCACGCCGGCCTCGCTCCCTCAGGGCCCGGGGCGGTAACGGGGAGCGTAGGGCCGGGATGAAAAGCGGCAGAAGATCGCCAGCACCTGCGCCCTGCAGTGGATGTGTAAAAAAGGAAGCGACCACCTTCCCCTCAAGACAGGTGGTGAAGCACCTTATTATACCTGGGAATACACTTGTTTCTGCTCTTGGACTCAACGAGTAGGTTTTTCAAGGGTTCTGTGAAAATTTTACTTAAAAGCATCGTCCCCTCTCTTCCGTAGCATTAAAGTACACAGGCGGGGGAAAGTGAGTCAGTGCCACACCAGCGGAACAAAAAGATGAGAGGTTTAAATTGCTTTTGAATCTGTGTTCGGATCAGAAATTTGAAGATATAAAGCCTCTCAGAACAGGAAACAGAATAATAGAAATATAATCAGGAACTGTGGAACTTACTGGCATCCCTGTTTCAAAAACTTTGAGTGCCTGAATCACACTGTGCTGAATGTGGTTGCGTGCGGAGACCTTCTGTCACAGCTCTCTCCCTCATGCTCCATGTTACAGGAGGATTATCTCTTGGGGCATGAAGCTCAGCCAAGGCAGGGATGCCTGACTAATGAACCCTTTTGCTGGAACACTGGCCAGGATGCTGCTGAGGTCCTGCAGGGGCTACTCCAGGTCCCTCATGGCCAGCACTGAACTAAAGGTACAAAGTACTTAAGGGCAGCCCCCACAAAACAGCGCAAAGACAGCTTTGTGGCTCTACAGAACTCAGCAGTGGTAAGATTATCCATAATAGGATCTTCAGAGCATGGTATTCTTCATCAGAGACCATCAAGGCTCCCTAGGCTGTATCCCCTTCTCCCTTACTCTTCTGACACAGACTGCATAGTTATCCACATGTGGACCCACCACAGTTGAGACAAATTTTCTATAATTTTCTAATTTTCTTTCAGAAAACTCTAGGTGGGAAGGTATCTCTGGAGGTTGTCTGCTCTAACCTTCTGTTAAAAACAGGGCCACAGATTGGGTTATCTAAGGTCTAAAAGTCATGTTCAAAGCTTTGCATGAAAATCTAGCTTCAGCCCTTCAGTCTCAACCCTGCATCACCTTCAATGCCTCAAGTACAGGAACTTCACCGTCTCCCATAGAAGCTAGCAGCCCTCAGTTCTTTCCAGTCAGTGGGGAAGTTGTTCAGGGTGATGAGACCTGTTACTGCCTCAGTTCTGGCCATGCTGCATGAGGCAGTCACACAGTGAACAGTCTTGAGCCCTGGTTCAGGGATTTCTGCTGGAGGGTGTGCTGTGTGCTGACCCTGCGCTGGACCCTCAGCACTGCATGTGAAGCACACCCTGACCCTATAGTGCCTTTCTGATCACTACGAGTCAGTCACTAGTTATCCTGACAGGCAGCTGATGCATAAACATTTTACTCTTCCTTTCAGAGTGTGGACATTTGCTGGCAGCAGGCCAGCAACCTCTTTACTCCAGATTAACTTTCATGAGTCTGTCACTATCACAGGTAGGGGGCCTGATCAAAGTATAGGACAGCTGACCAAAAATCCATTGGTATGCATATAGCCAAGTAACATGGGGACTAGACTTAAAACATCTGACCTTGTAGAGGAATAAGGTATTGCCTATCTCATAGCAACAAGTATAATCACCCCCCTTCACAATCACCTGGCATCAAGAATGCCTAGCAAGAGACCTCCCTTTTTAAGTGAAGTTTACATTTCAGGAAGACATTGCCCATGCAGTTGAAGGTGCTCCCTACAGCACAATCCCCCGCAGAGATACTTGCTAAATTCCATCTAACCGCATGAGGATTGCCATCCCAGCCTACACCTGCTGGCCTTACAGGGAGAAAGAGCTGCTACATTTCCACAAAGGAAAGAGTCCATTACATAAACTTTGTAAGTACTATTTAAAAAAAAAAAAAAAAGCAGGAGGGGGACAATATTGCCAGTTGATTGGAACAATTACCATCAGAAAAAGGTCATCCTGAACATTGATCTGTCTGGCATGATCCTAGAAAAGGATTATCCAACACTTTCCCCAGCTGCATTGCTGCCTCCCCCAGGTAATGGCACACAAAGGCAGCTGGCTCCTGCCCCCTGCAGCAACCCAAGAGACCCAAAGTGTAGCTTTGGGAAGTATCGGCCAGTAACACCATAGGGGTGCTGGTCCTTCTGTCTTCTGCTGGCCTCCTATTTCAAAAAGCAATACCTCTGCCCCCAAGCTGGGATGTCAAAAAACAGCTAGCTGTTTAGAGCCACCTTGCACACACCACTCACAAGTCTCCATCCAGGAAGCAAGAAGTGTATCAGCCCTTGATAGTGTTCCGAAACACACACTGCACTGTCCCTGCCTGGTCTCACATGACCCCTCTATCCTAAGGCCATACTTTGCAACTCAACTATGTGGATGTGCACACTGGATGGATTCCTGTTGCAGCCTGCACGCTCAGCTGATTGTTAGGAGAGAAGTCCTAGAGAAGACGGAAGAAAAGCATCTAGCACATGCTTGTGAACCTGAGGGAGGTAAGCCAGGTTGTGGAAACAATATTAGAGCAGCCTTTAGGTTGTGGGAGAAAGGTAATATAGCGAATGGAGGTAACAGTAGAAGGAAGGGGTGAACCCATCTCTGGTCCATCTCTGTCAGGGAAAAGGCAGTGCACATAATTCACTGGCTGCTCTGCACATTGAGTAAATTAAAAAAAAAAAAACCAAACACAAAACCAAACCAACTTACCTTTAAGGGTGCCTGTAGATTGGGCACTGGAGTGTCCTCTACTTTGGTGAGCAGCTATTAACGTGCAATGCAGGTCCTTACCCAGACGCAGTAGCAGACACATATTTCTATTCCCAGTACACACAGAACCATTTAAAAATTGCTTCCATGGCAGCTGGTCTGACAAAGGTATACCTGGAAGAAGACTGCTATATGTGTACCCTCAGAAAGAAATGCCTGACAAGTACAGCACTCCCTTGAAGGGCTGTATTACAATCAGGTGCAAATGCAGAGCAATTCACTGCTAGCATGCCAGAGTACAACGCTGGTTGTTGCTGTTTCACAAATCAAAACCCAAAGACTCTTATTCTTACTAACAACCCAGAATACAGTTCCAATTTGATAAGAAGAAAAGAAGATTTCATTATGAGGACAATCAAACATTGGAACAGTTTTCCCAAAGCTACTGAAATTTCTGTCCCTGGAGGTTTTCGGGAGCCAACCAGACAAAGCCCTCAGCAACCTGTTTCTAGTTCAGTGTTGACTCCAGTTTCAGCAGGAGGTTAGACTGGAGATGTCATGAGGCCCCTCCTCCCTGATGATTCTGTGCCAACACCCACTTCTCTGCAAACTCAGGCTAGGCCTGAAATAGAGGGGTTCTCCATATGTTGCTTTGTTGATACCAAATGTGTGGGTGCCAGAGCTACTCTGAGCTGATGCGGGACAGGCACAGCAACGTGTTCCAAAGCTTGCTTCTATTCTCACCTATCCAAATGCCACAACTAAAGTCCCAGGCTCCTGGATCTTACCAGACAGTCCCACCAGGACATATGAATACAAAGAAAAGAGAACAATTCAGGATGATCTCTTGGGAACTGTGTTCTTTAGGCCTTTGGCTGCTTTGATAACCAGAAATAGGCACTTACACCTGCATGGAGTTGTGTGGAATTACAGGCTCACTGGCCACCTACTGTCTCACAGCTGTAAAATATTTGCTGCCATTCCCAACCTTCAAAGCTTTTAGTTCTGTAACATTCTGCTAGTGCTGTTCTCCGGTTATTATCAAGCCTCCCATTGTTTGTTTTCTCCTCACATTGCTACTGAGAAATGATGGAATATAGGTTTAGTCCCAGGTCACGCTACCTATATCTTCATTACCCTCCCAGTGCCAAAGGTTCCCTTAGAGCCAGAAGATACATATGAATTGTGCTTGATATTGTTTGGAAAAGTTGGTCACGCTGAGCAAAATTTGTCACACTGCTCACAGCTATATTCTGCATAATGAAAATATGTTGCCTCATGATAGTTGTAGCTCAAGAAGTTTTAAGCCAGCCTCCTTCTACAAATGATATCCTCAAAGACATAACATAGTCCCAGACATTTATCATTCCAGTACAAATAATGCATACAGAAAATTTCTCTAGAACAGAAAGATCAAACATCAAAATGCCTACTCACACAATATGGAAATGAAGTTTAGTAGCTACATTAAAAACCAGTTGAAACCAGTTCAACACATCAAAAATATATTTTCATTTAGTACTAATGCATTGCTTGTACTGATAACATCAAGAAGCATAGCCACTTCAAACAGGTGAGGTTTCTTCAAGCTTTCTACTCTTGAAAGTGGTCTACATCTCAACAACATGGCCCAATACGAAGCCAAAAAGTTACTATACTGTAATTTACAGATAACCCCTCTGCACATTCAATAATCAGTTGTGCTTAAGTAAGCCCATTTGTATTAGCAATCCAAGGGACCTGCAAAGCTACAGCTAGAAGTAGCATCCCATTGCAAAACCCACCTAACATTTGGACAGGGTAGCATTTAATCTATTCCAGTGCAAATGTCAATGTTTTCTGCGTAGGGATTTTAGAAATACCTGTCATCATAGTACTTCACAATTGATATGGCTGTTTACCTCACAGAGCTGGAGATTTCATGGGTCATGCACAAAAGCAATCTAGCTGAGGTAATAGGTGACTTGGGTTTTCAAGAAGTTCTTGCTAATGTCCCTCATAAAAGCTGAAGTAAACTGCCATGAAATAAAGGAAATGATCATTTAATAAATCAGGTACTGACTATTGACTGCAATAAAAAGTGGGAGGTTACCGGTGTGTCCCCCCAGAGGGATTAATGCTTGGACTTGTAGATTTGAGTATTTGTCTACAAAAAGGGTGAGTAGAAAGGTGGCACTTTGTTGATATTAAATTACTTATCACAGAAGTGAAAAACAGCTGCAAAAGGATCTTGTACAGGACTAATTGACCAGATAAAGCAACAAGAGAATTTTAAAGTCAAATGCAAAATAAAAATGCAGTCTGAACCTCTCTAATGGGGTCAGAACTAGCGACTGCTACCTAAAAGCATTACTGTCTCTCTTTCTGGAACTGATTACAAATTCTCTTTTCTGAACTACTTCGTTTAGATCTATATGAAATATACTGTGGTGTTCAGTTGTTGCCAAAACAGTGAACTGAATTTTCAAAATTATGAGGAAAGAATTACCTTTTTCTTATTTCATAGGACCAAAGACACAGATTCTTGAAAGCCAAAAATAATATGGGTGAAATGTCTGTCATCTTGTTCCTACACTCTTCCCAAGGCACCAACTACATACCACTGGCACAAACCTCATCTGACCTACTATAGTCATTCTTAGAGAAGAGACTACACCTTTTGAAATATGGACAGGTGTGCAATAAAACTTTCAGATGTACATAGGTATTCTCCCCTGAATGGAAGGTTCAAGAAGCACCTAAATTATTTTTGAAATTTTGTGCTGAAGGATGGATATGGGATCACACAGGAATCTGAATTTCTAACAAAGGAAAGCAAGGAAAGCCAGCTTGATGATACATACTGAACACTAGCAGACAAACTGCTTGGTGTTAAACACACTGAAGCTATCTTCCACTGCAGAAGCTACCACACGAACCTTCTTAGGTTCTGAAATTGCTGTTTATGTTTTAGTTCAAACAAAATAAGGAAGTAAAAGTATTCCAGTAAAACAGATTATCTTGTATTTTCTTATTTCAGGAACAGAATTTGCAGCTCTTCAAATTGACCACTAGGTATGCTTCCAGCCACAATCAGCAAGCTCCCTGTTTGGTTTGAGGTAAATGAACAACTTTCTGCCAAATGAGAAAGGTTAGAAAAAGATTATGTAATCTTAGAGTTAGTTTTTAAAACATGCAGCTCCAGGAGAACGGGAAGAATTGCTGCCGGATATTCAACCTTCAGTATACCATTCTCTGTTCTATCTCTTATCATCTTTGTTTCACAATAATATACAGCTGACAAATGTTATTTTAAAAATAATGCAAATCATATCAATTAGTACAAACCCATCTCATTTATTGTCTACTCTGATTTCCCACTAGAAGCCTCAGTATTTCTATTTCTCTCCAATTGTGCAGTCTGCCTTAATGTTTGCTTTGCAAGTATTATGAATAAAGATAACTGGAAGAAAAATGACACTAGAACCAAAAAAAAAATCAGCTCAGCCATGGTGAGAACAGTATGAGTACATCAGACAAACTTCACAGACATCTCAACAAGAGATAGTAGCAATGGATTGGTTTATTATACTGAGGGTATAGCTTTATTTTTGACATCTTGTATGTGTACAGCAAATATGATAGATATGTTCATATTATACCTTACAAGTAAATTAAGTTTGGGGAAAGCATGTTCAAAATTTTAGTGTCAAGCTTTCAGCCTCAGAAGCTGCAACTTAAGAGGAATTTTAGTATTACTTTGTATTGTGCATCAGGAACTGCTTACGTCTGCACCTTCTCTAATAAAATAGCCTGTTATTTTCCTGAAAAGATTCTCTTGATATTCCATCTTAGAGAGATTAATCAGTTACTGGAAATAAATACCAATATTCCACTAAAAAAGACAAAGCACCTCATTTGTTAAGTGATCACTGCAGATATCCTGATTAAAAAGCCAACAGCTTTTGTGAAACAAGGCACTATCTATTTTCAAAGCATTCAATAAATGCTATACAAATGGCAAGTATTTTCATGCTGTAATGTTGAAACATGCTTAAGGTTACAGCAGTGCTCAGGCAGCTCAACCAGTACAAGCAAATATACACCAGTAACTTTTGAAATGTACTATTTCCCTTCATAATTTTAAAGGAAACAGACAGGACAGGATGGGGAGAAATTACATGCTGAGCATCATTCTCCTTTTATACATTGTAATTTTAATCCTGTAAAAGTGAAGTATAGCTGCTTAAACCCAGGATAAGTTTACAAGGAAAATTTCTCTACTGTTGCTCAACAGGCTTCATTACTTACCTTTACTAACTGTAGGAAGGCTTTTGACACAGCCTCATGTAGCATCCTTACAGCCAAACTGGTGACTACATAGACTGGATTGGACTGTCAGGCTCAAAGCATTGTGATCTGGTATACAAAACCTGAGAAATGGAGCCAGTATTACTTAATAACCTGGATGATGGGACAGAACACACTCTGGACAAGCCTGCCAATGGTACCAAATTAGAGAGGTTACAGAAGGCTGCTGCTCAGAGGGCACTCAACTCCTGAGAAATAAGCTGACAGGAACCTCTTGAGCAGCAAAGGCAAATACAGCATCCTGAACCCAGACAGTTACTCCATCTCAGCAGGACAGGCTGGATGCTGACAGGATAAAAAGAAGCTCTGCAGAAAAAGACCTGATTATCTGAGTGAGCAACAGGAATGAGTAGCATCTCCTTGCAGCAAAGGTGGCCCACAGTACACCAGGCTGTATTACCAAGAGTGTAGCCAGCAAGCTAAAGTTACCAAATGGAAAAGTGTAGGGAAGGTGGTACCAGACTCTTACAGGTGCACAAGCAAAGTGCAGGAGGAAACATGAGAAATTCTGAGATAGATAGATAGATATATATATGGAAAAAATTCCTCAGAGTGAAAGTGATGAACCCTTAAAACAAGTTGCTCAGAGAGGTGGTGGGCTCTTCGTCCTTGGACACGTTCAAGACTTGCTCTAACTGGACCTGCTTTGAAATTCCCTGGCTGGGCTAGGTAGCCTCCTGAACTCCCTTTCATTCCCATTCTAAATTTGGCTATGCTGGACTATATTCAAACTCTGTATACTACATAATGAGATAAGATCCATGTTCTTAAAGCAAAATTCTCAACTGAATTTATCTGTGCAAGGCAAACAGCTGTCTATTCAAAATGAGGATGAAACTAGTCATTTTCATTTGACCAAATCCAAGTCTGTTTCCCAAACTTCTCATTGAAATCAAGTATAACAAGACTCCCAAGCACTTAAAATGGCCTATTGTTAATACTTGTTTGTTAGCAGTCAAAAATACTTCATTATTTTTTAAATGTTTTATAAGTAAGTTTGCCATTAGCTTCTGCTACTCAGCATTATGGAAGACTTTGCCCAGTTTTGGACACCCTCCCCGCCCATGCTCAGTACAAGATCCTGATAAGACTGCGTAAGTGCAGTGGAGGGACATCAGGGGATGGAGCACCAGCTCTGTGAGGAGAGGCTGAGGGAATGGGGCTTGTTCAGTGTGAGGAAGAGATTAGTCCCAATAGCAGCCTTCCAGCACCTACAAGGAAGGCTACCAAAAAGACAGAGCCAGGCTCCATCCAAGCACAACAGAATGACACACAGTGGTCATAAATTGCAGTAGGGCAGGTTCTAACTGCAAATAAAATGGGGAAAAATATTATAATTAAGCATTGTAAAAGTTTGAACAGGGAGGTTATGAAATCAGTCTTTGGAAGTTTTCCAGACTAGCTTAAAGGCTTAAGCAAACAGGTCTGACTGCAGAGCTGACTGTGCTTTAAATAAGACCCTGGACTAGAGACCTCTCTTGGTCCCTTGGAACTTGGATTCTACGGTGCCTTCACCAAATCAGACCTCCAGCATAAAGAACCAGTACTTTATTTAGATTAAAAGATGTATTGATGGGGGAGACAAGATAAAACTTTCAGCTTCACAAACACTACTACATTAATCACTGCCAGTCAACAAAACTCAAAAAAGGCAGAAAAGATTCAGATACTATAAAAAAACATAGCTGCTCAAGATATATCAGACTTGACTACACAACAGAACGCAGCATCACAGTAGATTCTGCATACCCACAAAAGACATGGTTTCCTCTTCTTCAATAAAGATTTTGCTGGAATGTCTCACCAAGAGCCCCTGTGCAGTGCACCTCCCGTTTTTGTTAACAGCACAATGCCACGGATGTCCTACTCTTTATGGTTATTTCAGACAATGCAGATTTTGTCACTTTGAACTGCAATGAAATGCACAGATCATTTGCTTCATAACACTATTTTCACATACATTGAAATAGTAAAAGGTACATTCTGTGTGTTTAAGAGATTAACAGTTTTTATTGTTTTCTAAAATATTTTTCAATACAGAGACCCAAACCAGTAATTCCTGACAATTTTAGTAACCGTCTTGGGGATGAACAATTATGTTGGTAAATTTCCCTTGACAGACATGTACATACAGCCACTTTCTAAGCTTGCACATTTTGATTTATTGACTGATGACTAAATATATAAGCTCAAAAAGCAAACGATAAAGTCCAAGACTACCAACAGTGTTTTACAGTTACCTCAAAATAGATTTGTTAGCTTCATTACAGTGTAGCTTCCTAACATAGCATATCTACTTACCCGAAACTTATTTTTTTTAAACACAAATCTGCTGTGATTTTACAACCCAGTTTTAAATGTCACAAATACATACATACTATTTGGCACTATTACAGATGGCCGAGTTGTAACTGCAAACCAATGTAGATTTTACAGTGTTCTGCTACAAATAATCCATGTAAGGACTAAAGCTTGTTTATATTTTGACCCACAAATTTATCCACAAATACTGATTCTGAGTATGTTAGTGCATTTACTGTACTGCTGAAAATCTAATCACAGGATACTTTATCTATGGTACAGTAATGAATATGTCAGGAAAGCAGATTTAAATATACCTATAATTTAAACTCTTAAAACAGTCTAAATCTTACTGACATCAAAAGGCTTGATAACTAATAGCCATGCTCTTTATATTTTGGAATATCAAATTATATGTACATATACACAACATAGATAGACTCTTAATAAAAAGCATTTAGCCTATTTTACAGTCTTCTCTGTTCAAAAAAAAAAATTAGCCTTCACAGATTCAACATTTCAAATCACCCAAAAATCACTAGCAGTTTAAAGGAGTTTTAGTTTGTTTTTGTTTTTTTTTTTTTTCCTGCAAACATGTGCTGGAAATAGCTACTATTCTGGGGCTTATACACAATCTTTCTTTTGAGTGCCATTTAAGATCTCGATGGAAAACTATTAGTTTAAGTGTCAAACCACATAAACAACATTCTTAATAGAATCCCAACCCATGACACTTGCAGGTATCTCTGCTACAAATAACCTTCTATAACAGATATTTATTAAATACAGTATTTGTTTTACAACTTCAAGCCATGCTGACAACATAGAAAGATTACTACAACATGGAAAGAGTTTTCATTCAGTCAACTGGTGACTAAATCTGTGTCATAATTTAAGTATTAATTGATAAATCCAAGCATACAAAAAGGTGCTTAACTACATAGCATTTAAATAAAAAAATACTGCATCTTTCAGACATTGCTAAGAACAAATAGAAAATTAGCTATAATAATCTTTAAAATTCAAGTTGCAAGTTACTGAAGGTCACTTAAAATAACTGATTAAACAGAAGTGAGTATAAGCCACATACCTAGAGTAGGATGAGGCACAAGCATAGAAAATGCAAAAATGTTTAGGATTTACAATAAGAGACCATGTAGGAAGAAAAAGCTTAAAAAGTATTTTCCCTATCATACTATTTTATCAACCTAACCCCTTTCCTTTGCATTGTGCACAACTAGTGAAAATAATGTCCGATTATTAGTTCGACCTTTTGTCTTTAAATCACCCAGATTTCAGCATCAAGCCCTCGCCTTTTCATTAAAATATATACACTCTATACATCATTCAGCTTTCTCGCACTTTAAATATATACTGTACAGGCCTATAGAGCTTTTGTAACACTTCTGTATTAACTTTGTCCTCTGTCACTGGATTGGTTCGACATAATTTGCTGGGTATAAACCAACTTGTCCATTGTCCAGGCGTCCTTTGCACCAACCCTGCTCATCTTCATTCTCCATTTTAGTTAACTCATCCCCTGAAAAAAGAAGGAACATTGTTAAAAACCTGTAACCTTTAAAGTAACAACAGGAAGATAATATGACAGTTACCTACATGTCCACTTTCCTCCCCCTGCCCACCCCAGGCCCCAGTAGGGTTCTTTCCTCTTCATGCTTTTGATACTAAGACTACTACTTACAGATTTGCATATTGGAAAAAAAGCCTCCAATTTCAAGAAAATAGGAAGGAGCAAGCAACTTTGAAACTTAAACATTACAGTGATGGCATTTCAAAAAAACATAGCATTTTTAAAAGCGCAATAAAGAATGCAAACTTTTTAAGTTATATACAGTGTTATTTCACTATAAGATCAAAGATTCTCAAAGATGGTTGTGGATAGTACAACTACCTCTAAACAAGCAGAATAATCCTACATTTATGACCCTCAACAAACTGTCAGTGCAAGTGACATAAATGTTTTGTTAGGCTTATTGTCAATATATATTCTTCTAAGAGTTTGTGGAACATAGGAAGAAAATGCTACAAAAATTAAAATATGGCAGTAGAATGGTCTTGAATTATATTTGCAGCTTTTCAGTATACCACTACTAGCTTGTGATGCAGAAAGATTTAAATTGATCTTCTACCTTACACTTTGTTACATCTTTCCTTATCTTTTTAAGAAAGATAAGGACTTCCCCTTTTACTGGTCCAGATTTATATCGTTGTAAACTGATGTACAATTGTAGCTCCAGAAAAATTAAGTCAGAATTTGCTTCCTAACTTACACAGAAAAAGATGACACCGATTATTCAGACACTTATGAACTATTACATAACCTCATTTTGACTATCATGCGCATCTAATCTTCTACATCCTTAGGAAATAATTTGGCATTAGAGAGACTGCAGACTCTGAGATGCTGTATATGAGCAAATGAATGTTCACCTCAGCCAGGCAGAAAGGCCACACTGAGTAACAACTGTTTCCTTATGTACAACTTACTTGTATCAAATTATTTCCCTAGATAAAACTGATTTGTGTTACATCTTAGTTAGGAATAGGAAATACATGCTGAAAATATTACCCACTTCCTACAGTCCCAAATGGCTACAAAGATGGTCAGAGGGCTGGAACACCTCCCCTGTGAGGACAGGCTGAGAGAGTTGGGGTTGTTCAGCCTGGAGAAGAAAAGGCTCTATGGGGACCTTATAGTGGCCTTCCAATACCTGAACAGGGCCTACAGGAGAGATGGGGAGTTGCTTTTTACAAGGACATGTAGTGACAGGATGAGCTGTAATGGATTTAAACTGGGAGAGGGCAGATTTAGACTAGATACTAGGAAGAAATTCTTTACTGTGAGGGTGGTGAGGCACTGGAACATGTTGCCCAGAGAAGCTGTGGATGCCCCATCCCTGGAGGTGTTCAAGGCCAGGCTGGATGAGGCTTTGAGCAACCTGGGCTAGTGGAGGGTGTCCCTGCCCATGGCAGGGGGGGTTGGAACTAGATGATCTCTAAGGTCCATTCCAGCCGTAACCATTCTATGATTCTGTGATTCTATGAAATATAGACTGTCTCAGTATCATTTAGGAGAACATGAACTAGCCTAGGGGACTATAAATTCTTTGGTAGAAATAGGGGCAAGCCTCATATTAAATCTTCGCAAGGTATTTACCTTCCATAGCTCCTCTGCTAGATAAACATCTCTTCTAGTTTGTAAGTTTACCAGATAACTAATAAAATAACATAATGAACAAATGTTTGGCGCTGCAAACTTTACTTGGCTTATGGAGAAAATTTTATAATTTTTGCCATCATTTCTAGTGCTGCAGAACGAGAGTGTGTACAATTCCAAGCCTGCCCACCATTTCTATGTTAATAAAGAGTGCAAACAGTAACTATAAAAAAGCCACATTGCATTAACAGCAAGCCCCAATGCACTCGTATTAACAGTTAGGACTTGGAAATTCAGTGATCTCGGAGGTCTATGAAAATATTACCACTTTTAAGTGTCCTCTGCATAACAGTTACAATGAAAACAGTCTAACAACTGCGATAAAGATAGTATATACAATAACACGTTTTGACAACATTGCCATGGCTAAGAATAAATAGCTACAGTAAATGTAGACCATGCAGATACACAGTAGGGTGAGATATACATATGGTAGGATGGTTATGTCCCACCCTGTTACATGATTATAAAACCTCTCATAAGATAAACAGTTATTTTTTCTCTTTGGAAGCCTCCCACAGTTGTTTGCCAAGAAAAAAAGTATTCCACTAATAAAAAGGACTTTCATGTATTAAAGTACATTTAATGGACAGTATGCAGAGCATATATTCTACAACATGCACCTAGAAGTGATCACAAAAGCTTTGCAGGCAAATTCTTTGAATACCAAAGGAAATCCCATCTGAGAATATCCATGTACACTTAAACCAATGCCTAAAATGCATTAACCCTCTGTTGACAGCTGCTTAGGAGTCTAGCCATAGTCTACATAGGAGCACAGAAATAAGCACATTTTAAATTGGCTCCTGCATGACCTGGTGAATTTTTTTCCTTAGTCTTTTGTATGTTCAATGTAAACCTAATCACACTAATACTTCTGCCTAAAAACTAAGTTTGACTGTAGCTATTCTATAATTCAGCTTCTTTAAGGGGATTCATAGTCTAGCATGTCATCCCTTCCCTGTAATTGATACAATCACGTAATTTGATATTATAATGTACTTTAATGCTCTTCCTTCAAAGGTATCAACCTATTTTTAAATTAAGCCTACCTACATCTCACAGTTCATACTTCCTGTACTATATCTTTACAGACCTCACACTGAGAATCACTTAGTTCAAATAGTTTAACACAAGTCACACAGCTGGCACTGAAGACAGAATACCTAACTTCGTATTTAACCATTACATCTGTGTGTACAAACATTGCATAGTTTTGCCACTGAAAGGCTCGTTACTGTAATCCTTGGAATGCCACCCTGTTGCTTCACAGGCACAATACATATCTTTCAAGAGGATTAGCATACTTCCATCCCCTGCTGAGAAAAAAGGAGCAGTTAAATTCTACAGAATGAAGAATTTTAGCTGCTGTGCATTCCAGAGAAAGCTCCAGATGTTTTTTTACTACTGTCATTCTGTCAGGGCACAATTCGGCAAAGTTAATGGACAAACCAACCCTTTCCTTCTCTCTGGAAGCCTATCATACTTGTCTACAAAGAACAGAAGTCAGATGTATAGAGTTTCACTACTAAAAAAGGAGGGAAATGAGTAAAAGGCAGGAGTATCACCATCTCAGCTGTGGGGCTTTTTGGTTTAAAAAACAAAAACTGCATTTAGAATGCGACCTGGAAATACAACTTTCTCCATAAGCAGAATGGAAGTCTAGCAATTCCCTGATTAGCTACATCATTGACTTGTTTACTGTAATAATTTTCAGCCGTAACATCCATCTAAGACCCATAGTAGATGGTGTAGAAGTAGCATACTTATTACAAACCCCAGCTGAAAGGGAAGTAGAATCAAAAGTTTTCTTAAACTTTCTTTCAACACTTAAATCCTATTTTTCCTCGACAACTAAGTCAGTCATTACAGAAGGGAGTACATGACAAGCAAACAGGAAAAGAGACAAGATCAATGAGATTGCCTATCTCATTTTCACTAACTGAAGTTCTGTTTGCTTTTGCTAAATTACTCATGCAATCTTGCTCTGGAATTCCTGGATAGTAATCTTTTCATGTGTAATTCTGGCCAAGACAGTACAACGAACGGCTGAAATTAGAGCTCGAGAAGCATGGACAGGGTGTAGATTTCACGTTTCATCACTAGATGGTGCTGCCTCCGGGCCGGCCAGGTGAAAAACTTGGAAGTCTCCTACTTCGCGGGCCGAGTAGATCCTCAGGCACTCACTCAACGCACAACGGCTAGTGCAACGAGCCCAGACACACTGGAGGCAGCAGCACCCGTGGCATACAGCCATCATACCCTTGTGCCAACTTCGTACATATGGAAACATACCGTGGCACAAGTCTCTCCTGTCAGTTGCACATTCTGTTCTCTCAACTCCTACAGCAGTCAGGCAAAAAGTAAAAAAAAAAAACAAAAAAACAAAACAGCTCAAGGGAAATACAACATCCCAAGGAAGTAGTGTACCATAATATAATGTAAGATGAAAAAACAGGTGAAGGCAGTTACTGTGCTTAACATACACTGAAGAGGGATGGAAAGAAAGAGAAAGAAAATACCTGCCCACAACTAAGTTTTCAACATTAAAATGCTAGCACTGTAAGAAATCAAAGGCCAAAAAAGGGATGCTTCCAGTTTAAACAGAAAAAAACCCAATATCTAATCAACTGATATTAAGATTAGCTGCTGTAGTCTTTTCCTTTAAAAAACAAACTTTGTAGGGTTGGCATCTCTAGATAGCTAAAAGCAGCAGCTGTTACTGTCACCAACTACGAAAAGAAGACAGGATTATCAGTTCTGCAGCTCATTTTGAACATGAGATGGTAAGAAGTGAATATCCCAAACAGATGCATCTCAACACATTCCAAACAGATTAGAAGTCAGTGCTTCCAAACACGGCACACAAAGAAGTGCTGTCGAGAGGGGTGAGGATTAGATAGGATCCTGTAAATGGAATTGTACATTCAAAGAAACAGGTGACTTCATAAAATAAAAGCTGAAGAGAAAAACTCCTCCCCGTCTTTCTCCTTTTGATAAATATTTTAAGTGAATGCTGTAAACTTACCAGCTTTAAAGCTGAGCTCATCTTGCTCTTGGCCCTCATAGTCATAGAGTGCACGCACTCTCACCTCCATTGCAGGAGAGGTATCTTCATCAAATGGATTGGTGTCTCCATTTGCATCAGTGGAAGAGAAGGGATTGTTGGACTCTTCATCAGACCAATCTGTAGGGTAGCTTTGGTTTTTTTCATAGCTGCTAACACTGAAAACAATTTTTAAATTATTCTTGTTTGCTCTTAAAACAGGAAACTAGAAATACCACTAACATACGAGTTCCCCTAATTAAGCTTAAACTCCACTCTAAATTCCAGTTTTAAAATTTTATTTCTAGTATCTTCTCACCTATCTTTAGCTTATAATGCCTCATTCAAAAAAAAAAAAGCATTCTTGCAATACATTTACAAAGTTAGAAAGAGGCAAAAGAAAAAAGATATCAAAGACAACCTCCCCACAAACTCCAAAAGCTTCCCTATCAAAAAATCGATGTAATCCATGGGATTATTTACCCTATAAGGGTAAAAGGTATGCAGGTAGTAGATGAAAGGAATGATCTGTTTTAGGATAAGACATTTAAATTGCTTTGGAGAACCTTCCTCCCAAATCTCTATGCACCTCTACAACAGCTTTCAACAGTTTTTTTATGTTGCAATCCACCAATAAAGAAACTTCATTACGCTGCAACAACTTGATCATTTAAAGAAAAGTTCACTGTTAAGCATGCACATGCCATTTAAGAGTGGTATGACATCCCTAGATGTGCATACTGAAGCAACAGGCAGCTGTTTGAGAAGGTCCTAAATAAAAAGAAAGCATTCATAAAAGCAGATTTATTCAGCGCGAACATGGAGAGCAATAAAGCTCCAAAAGGAGTTTCACTAGAAAAATCCATCAGTTTTAACATTTTATAGGACTGGTAAAGGAAGGAAAAAAGCAACAGCAGTTCTGTTAGCAACTGCTAATAACCCCAGTAGTTTCAAAGACCAAGGCAAATAGATTGGCATCTGTTAGGAAAGACAAGTTAGGTTACAGTGTTGCTTACATAACCGCTCAAAAGGACTTCATGCACTGACCGGCACAGTGTTACAGAAACCAAAAATAGAAAACCCTGGACAGAGAAAGTGCAAGTGTGAAAACAATTAAAAAACAACATTTCACCAACTTTTTGATCTTATTGTCCTCCTTTTCACTGACAGTACTCCCAGTATCTTCTTCATCTTCAAAGGGATTGTAACTTGATTGTACTGACTGCACTGTGTTACTCTGGACACTAAGACTGCTAATTTGGAAAAGAAAGAGCATTATGGCGACCCTATCTGTTTAAGAGTAAAACACTGTCACTGGTGTCCCACTAAGTAGTTTCTTAGCAGAGGACTACTCCAAGAAAACAAAACAAAACCAAAAAAAACCACCAAAACAAAACCATAAACAAACATCTATCAAGTGAAGCATCAATCCCAAAAATGTGATACATTTCTCCAGAATTAGAATATCCTGTGGACTACAATTTCTTTTTCTTACTGCCTGCAATAAAAGGCAGTGAGATTTTTCTAGCCAGTTTCATTCCTTTCTAAAGCAGCTGATGTTAACATTTTTGTACTAATTACATCCAGAATTCTGAAGTGACTAAATGTTTTGCAAGCTAAGATTTCAAAGTGTCATTTTCATTTCTAGAAATGGGAAGATAGCAACAGACTAACTACCAGATTAGCTACAGAAAGTTCAGTTTCTCATGAAGTTTGGTTTCTTTTAATTCCCAATGTAAAGAACCATAAAATGGAGAATAATTCCCAAAATATTTCGTAAGCTGCAGAAACACATCACGAAAACTGCTCACAGATAATTAACATTTGGTTGGACAGTAACTTGTTAGTCCCATAAAACTTAGGGTACTTGAAGATAACAATCCTTTCCAATTAGTATTTTAGCCATGAAAAAAAAAATACCTGCTGTGTTTGTTAGTCTGTGAAACTTGTTCTCCTGTCTGATTAATACCAGTCAGAGTCACACCATCAGAAGCCTTCTTCTTTTCTCTTCTACTGAGAGTGCGATTCAGATCTGCAGACCACTCCTATCAATGAATGCAAAATATGATTGAGAAATTTAATTGAACAAGTAATTATCACATGTAATTTTCAGACTGAGTTATGGAACATACATTTATATATACAACAGTACAACTAGTTATTAAAAAGATGTTTCAGTTATAGTTTTCATCTAGTTCATTCCCTAGGAATGCAAGCAGATATCTGTGCTACTCACAAAATCCCAAGGTTACCTGTACTTTCCCACTTAGTATTCTGAACACCTTGAAAAGACTTAAAATTCCAGATATCTGGCAGACAACTGGAAAAATCAAAGGAGTTGGCCAGTGCAACATTTTAAAAGCTGTACTGAGAGGGCCCACCGTTTCAAACAATGCCAAGACATCTGACTTCAAGAGGTAAACCTTACATTTTATTTTAAAAGGTATTATAATCTAATTTAAGACAGGGCTTACTTCTCAAGTGCTCCAAGGATGACCTATGAAGAAGCTAATTTTTAAACTTATTGTATAACACTTCTGTCCCTAAGATTACCCTTAAGGTACTTCACTCTAGATGTAGTTAAATTTATTGCCCTTAAAAGCCATCCATAAAAGTTAAGGCTTAAATCAACACAACTGTTGACAAGAGTCATTATGCCATTTATAAAGTATCTCCTCCTTGATGTTTTGCACCATTCAGATGTTTCAGAAGGCAGACAAACAGGCATGATGAGACCTAAACACAACTTCTACCTGTCAAGTCAAACTAAGCTGCATACTGATATGAAGCAGGAACTGCATGCAAGCAAATATCCTATACTATGTTTCATTTCAGAAGCCTTAAAGGTAAAAAAAAAAAAAAAAGCCAGGAGAGAGTTGTTATACAAAACATAGCATTTGAGATAATTATTTTTAACAGGAAATGAAGATTTTTGCGAGCTGCTATTACTACTGGTTTATACATGTAGAACAGTCACTTTTAAGTGATTTCTGGCCAACTTTTCAGAGCTACCTCATTATTTTAACTTTCTACAAATACGTTCTGGATTTCTGAGTTATCATAGTTTAAAGACCACTGACCTAAGCATATTTGCAGTTTATAATGTAATTTCATATTCATTTGATCATGATATTTTTTTACTTACTTCATCCTTGTAGCATGTAAATGAGAAAAAAACTTGATTAGAAAAATAGTAGCAACAGTATTTAATCTGTTGATTATAATGCTTATGGAAAAGGATGATAATTTCCCCACACAGAAGTAACTGTAGCTCAGCATTTCAGGCAAAGTAATTCTGCAGTACTATTAGGAGTTTTCTTCCTCAGACCTACTAATCTAAAGTTATTCAACAATTTAAAAACAAGTGATATTTTCCATTATGTTTAATGAGGGAACAGCGAACACTCCCAAGCTGATGCTTCCACTCTATTGATTTAATGCCTAGAAATTACTTCAACTAAACCCATTATTCTGGTCAGACAAACTCATCTTGATTCCAGCCATTTGATACTCTGACAGTATATGATCTGCACTGATACATTTTGGTACACAGTTCTTGTAAATTACATTAAAAAACCCAACAAATTTTAAAAACTCCTTTCTTCTGAAGATGGCATTCAGCAATACAATTAAACAACTGGTTAAAGGTGGAACTTTTTTTAATAACAGGACTTATAAATATGAATTTTCAGGACTGATTGAAAAAGTTTGAAAAAACATTTCAAAGTCTTTGCTGCCTACACTATAATTACCTGCTGACAGCATGGAGATTCAAATTAAGTCTGACATCAAAGGGGAGAAGTAAAACATACAAGACAACATATAAAGGTGTCAGAGGTGTATCAACTAAACCATGGCTTACTAATGACTTCAATAATTACTTCAGCTTAAAAAAAATTTACTATAGAGTTTTCTCCTTTACCCCTTTTTACTTTGAATAGGTGGCCAAAATAATCACCTGCAGAAGTTGGGGGATGATGAGAACCCAATGGAAATTAAAAAACAAAACTACTATGACTTGTAAAAACAAGAAAATTCACTGCTCAAAGCCTGAATTTAAGAGTTACACCAGAAAGGAATATGACAAAAAGCAAAGAGAAAAAAAATAGATAAAACAAGTCTGGGTTTTAAGTACTCTGACCATACCTCAAACTGAGGCCAATTCATTGACATCCCAGGACCTTGATTAGCTCTAAACCACCGCAAGTCTTCAACAGCATCTGCTGCTTTGATATTCTGTTCCAGTTCACGGTAGATATTTTTGTAACTGCAAAACAAATTTGCCTTCAAATTTAGTATACCATCAAGAAACATGGCAAATCCCCTAGTCAGATTAAGGAAAAACAAAAAGAATATTTCGAAGTTCACAGTAGTATTAAAAAAAAAACAAAAAACAAACAGCAAGACAGACTTTTAAAACTCTAACCTCTTTACTGCCTGTAAAAAAAGGAAGAGTATATTCCAACAAGTAAGCTTGCTGAAAATTCACAAAAACATAAAATTCTTATTTATCAAATTTTACTTGTGTAAATAACTTAATTAGCTGTCATTAAATGTAGGATTTATATAGGAATGTATTTAAATTACTGAATACCAATTTCTAAGTTTCTTGAATTTAAAACTTTGTCTACAAGAAAGTAGAAACTGTTTTTGTGAAAAGTCCGTGGCATTCTGTGAGAACTCCTGTCTTAATCCAATGAGAATCATAAATCATTATAAAAATAAAAATCTTAAACCTGAAGGGGAGTTAAATGTGTTAAACATTTTCCTGTGCAGGTATAATATTTGCTAACTGCTTTTATTGTTTTAGGTACTCTATGATTTTACTAACTATACTATTTATATAAAATATCAAATACTACAAAAAAAGAACCTTAGTCTAATGGTTTTCATTAAAGCTGAATTCTCATAACTAAGTATCAAGTATTTTACAGAACAGAAGTTATCTTGCAGAAACAACTTTGATGCCCTGATCCCAGACCATGAACATGATTTATTTGCTCTACAGACTGTGACTACAAATACAATTGTTTTATACAAAAAAACCCCAATATGGTGCAATATAGAACTCAGTGTAAAGAAATCTTAAGACAACAGGTAGAAGGCTTAAAATAAGAGACACAGAACTTCTAGTCTGTATTCAAGCTAGAGGGAATTTGAGGAAGTCCTTCCAGAGCAAGTAACACAAAATTTAGAACTAGATTTCATTAGCGCTACATTGTCAAGGAGCCAAACTTCCTCAAAATATACTTCCAAATTTCTCGATTTCTATATTTTACACAACTGCTTTAACATATGGGGAAAAAAAACGCATACCACATACATCGGTGGTTCTTTGAATGTATTTCAGCAATAGAAAGGCATGTATTTTGAAAAAGGGAATAAATAATTTTGAATGGCTCACTAGCCGTCAGTTAGATCAACGATAAACTGGAGGTCTATGTCTGCAGAAAACAGGGCAGGGCTATTTTCTGTACTGTGCTCTTCACCATTATTTGTCTTAGGAAAGTTAAAAATCAGACTTCCTTTTGGGGCTTTATTCTACACTTTTTATCTCTGTGTATTTACAGAGGCAGAGATAAGGAAATAGATGAACAGCTGCACTTGCTTTATCCTTAGTTTTATCCTACTAGTTCTATTATTTTGTTTGCACCTTATTAACATACCACAAGATACTAATCCTGAACATCCTAAGTATCCTAAAAGGAAATCACTGCCTCTCCACATGGTCATCTTCTGTAGTCTTCCCCCAACCTTGCCCTCCAAGTCAACTATTTCTCATTTATTTCTGTTCTGTTGTTTCTTTCAACCTCATTAAACTGAATTCAAATAGGCAATCCTAACTATCTACCCTGAGAGTAAAAAGAATGTCTTTCACAGCAGTTCCATAAGAACTTCAAAGCAACCTAAAATGATAATGATGCTAAAATCAGTGATCTTGCCCTTACTTATTGCTTGCTCTGTATTTGTTCTTGCCCCTATGTCACCCTCTTCACTTATGCCAGAACTAACATTCATGTAACTGCGTAGCAAGTAAATTTGGATCACTGACCAGGGTTAAACCCAAACTAGATTCTTCTTGCCCTAGGTTACCTTGATCAGTTCCTTAATTCCCCTGGTTGAACTACCATAAGAGTTTTGTCACTGGCAGAAGAGGAAACAGAAATCAGCAGCCGGCCAGGAACACACTTTACTCCTTTTAATTGAAGCGCCAACCAGAGCACACATGAAACTCTGCTGTTACAAGTGGGATGTAAAATTCCACTAGTGTTACAGCATTTGCTGCAAGCATTCTAGTGTCTGTCTTTTCGAATGCAAGAGAAAACAGAAACATTATAACCACTGTCTTGCTGACATATCGAAGTAGTTCAGTATCAAAATGACCTGTAGTAGTTGATGACATGCCACACAGTCTGATAAAATAAGCTGTATGAACTCTGATTTGAGTTCCCTAGCAGAACTTTAGATTTCTTGAAATGTAGTGAGGAAGGTATAGAGCACAAGACATGCTTTATACATACTACAGTATAAAGAGCAGACTTTGAAATTAAGAAGAGTTCAGCAAGGCTCAACCAATGGATCTTTAACATTCATCCCCTAGCTAAGGTAATTCCTTTAGACTGAGCTCTCATGTTTTAACAATAGATGTGTCCATGCTATGAAGTTCATGGTGTCTTACACTAATAAATTTTAGCTTGTTCTCCGATAAACATGCAAGACACATAATACACCAATCCCCTCCTTTCCCAGTCTTTGGTCCAGCATTTTTTGATTCTAAGCTCTGAATCCTTTCTAATTGGCACACATTTGATTATAAAAATACCAGACGAATGACGGTTTCTTAGTTTGTTTAACACTGTGTTAAATAAAACCAGCAAATGTTAGGGACAGATGCTAATCTGATCTTAGACAAAACAAAGAATTAAGTTCTTTCAAATACACCTTAAACAAATTGAAGCAACACATTAAAAACAAATCAGATTCCAAACTCTGATCTACTCGGAGTATGGATTACTCTTCCCTGAAAAGTATTAAGCATTAATTTTGAAGTCTTACATAGTTTTACCTTGCAACATTAGACAAGTCAAGGTGTTTTTGAACTTCCAGTAACACTTCGCGGAAGAAACGCAAGCGTTTTTCCTCAAACTGCTGACACTGTTCAAATACCTGCTCCATGTTTTCCATATATTGAGGAGTGGCATTATCCAGTTCTTTCAGTGATTTTTCATACTTTTCTTTTGTCTGGGGGTGGAAAAACAAACAATTAGCAACATGTTTTATTACTACCCTACATAACAGACTTATCAATGTAATAATGGCAAGATTTAGACCAGAATTTCCCAAACTGCATTCTCTTTTCATGACCACAGCACCTATGTTAGGTCACAATGAGTTAGAGTTATCTAACAAAACTACAGAACAGTTCCAACAAAGTTCTAATCCTCTTCTCTTTTTAACAGAAACCATGGCAAATGCCAATGTAATACTAAAGACAAAAACCAAAGGAGCCACAGAGTAAGTCAGAGCAGTGTGAGACACAGAAAAGGCCTGACTCTGTGTAACCACTGCTCAGCAGTAATTAAAACATCCCAGTGTTATCAATGCTGTTTTCAGCACAGAAAACAGCCTCAATCTAGCTCCTATGAGGAAAATTTAACTCTATCCCAGTGAAAACCAGCACAGCAATAGAATGCTATTTCCACAATTGTATTTGCTTTTATTTAAGTGGATTATATCAGTTTATTTTCTTAAAAAATACATTCTGTGGTCAAGAATGTTTAGATGTTGTCGGCAAGCTTTAGGCACCTATCTCACAGCCTCTCAAGTGAAATAACTCAACCCTCACTAATAATCAGTAGAACTCCATCCAGAAGTTTGCTGCCTTATTCTGCTTCCTTCCCTGCTGAATGTACTTACTTGAAATAGAGGCAATACATTTTCTGTTCTTCACAGAAGAACAACTTGGCAAGGATGCAGGCTTTGGAGAAAACTCTGGTACTGCACTGTAACTGAAAGTGAGCTGCACTGCAGTCCACAGCACGTTAAGGAAGGAAAAAAAGCTTAAATATGCACAAGTTATAGGCTATAAAAACTGCATATGAACAGTATGTTAGCATTCAGTATACCTTTAGTACATCTTGTTTGCTTCTCTCCACTTTGTCCTGTAATTTCTTAAGTTGTTCAGGATTTAGCGCTGGATCAGCTTTGCTATTTGTTTCTCTGGATATAGCCAGTTTCTCCTCTTTGCAGGCTGCGTGGTATGCTTTCTTTGCAGCTTCCACCTACAAAGTAGATTTGAATCTTTGCATCTGGGACTTTTTATACAACCACCATCAACTGAATTGTTTAGCCTTATTATCATGTTCCTATGTACAAAGTGTCAGGTTTTGTTCCAGGATGTTCTTTCTTTTGATTTTTTTTTTTTTTTTTAGGCCAAGGAATGAACAATACACAAGAATCAAAGTAAGGAAATTATAGTAGTACTTATGAATCAGCATTCTCTCACCATACAAGAAATGTCACTCATATAGCTTAGTGAAGTGTGGAATAGACTCAAGAGAAAGTTTACACAAAGTGCCCAATAGAACATTTTTTCCTCGTGCCCATGTTCTCCTGCTCCCCTTCTTCTACAAGCCTGTTATTTAACAATAATGTTGCATGACAAAGAAAAAACCCACAAACACTTTTCCCCTGCTCACTTCTTTGAGCAATTCTTAACTTTCAAATGCATGAAATCAGATACTGTTAAAATGATAGCTTAAATTCCACTTTTTCCAGATTTTCACTGACATCATCAAGATTAGTAGAGACCAAAAGAAAAACACTTATTTTCAGAAGAGGACAGAAAGCAAGAGATCTTTTTGAGAAAGGAGGGTCCAGCAGAGAGAATAGGGAGTTTACTCCCTTATAGAGCTTTGAGACAAATATATTATAACACAGGATATCTAATACATAATCTACTGCTGTACCTCTTTCAGCTTTTTTGCCCAGGGTTTCTGAGCTTTCCTAAATCCATCTTCTGCTTCTTTGGTTTCCTTAAATCCTCCCATCATTTGCTTATGAAATGCTTCCTTCTGCCAGTTCTTGATTTTTTCAAAGTCTTCATTCATCAGTGAACTTTTTACTTCTAGATGTAGTTCACTCACTTTTTCAGCTTCTGACATAAAAGCACACCAAGCCCTTTCTACTGTTCCATACTGTGGGCCTAAACACAACAGAAAGTGTCATTCTCAGTAACCGTCACCCACAGGGAACTTATATTTCCAAGAAACTACCTGAAGCTATTGACTTATATTCACTTGTAAACAGTAATATTGATGCAAACCTAGAAAAGGGAAGAGTTTATTTTCAGATAAATTTAGAATATTACAAATTTTTACACCAGAAGAAATAATATTAGTCTGGCCTCCTTCTCCCTGTACCATGATTCTAGTATTCCACCTCTTTAAACTGCCTTTAATTTCTCAACATACTTTTTGAAGCATGGATAACCAGGAAAGGACAAACTATTTCAGAACATATTCAAATAGCATCAGATTAGCCTTCCATTAGAGCAGTGCCTAGCTCTTTCATTACTAGTCTTTCCCTCACAGCCACTGCCCCCTTATTATTCAGATAAACTTTTGAACTGTGTTCTATACCGTTAGTTACCTAGAAACAGCCAGTTCTCTAGAACTGAATACATTTGGATACCTCAACACTGGAGGCAAGATTCATCAGCTTCAGCAAGAAACAAGCAAACCAGCAAAGAAGCAGGGCTTTGTTTGTTTTTAATCAAGAAAAGCTTATAATTTGTTACATTACTGCGCCTTTTGCAAAGACTCCATTAGAGGCTAGAAAGTACAAAATTTCTACTTTGTACTTACCAAAACAAAGATATACAGAGACATGTTTTTTCATTTGAGAAAGTTTTCAAAGTTCAAAATCAGAATGCATTACCTTTTTCCACAAGCTGTTTCCACCTTTTTGCCCATTCTGTAAGCTGCTGAGCATAGACCTTCTCTATTCGTGCCCGTTCATGAATACAATTCATTAGATCATTGCAAAGTCTGTGACCATCATCAATTCGTTTTACTGTCCGCTTGTAATTTCCGACCTATTAAAGAGACAAATACTTAACAATTCCTGCTTGAAAGCTCTGAAAACAAGATAAATCTGTAATTAACACAAATAGTTACCTAGGAGAAAGATTATGTACTAGCAGGAATTAATCAATTATAGCATGAGGTATTTTTCAAATAATCTTAAAACTTAACTGCAACAACACCACAAAAGTCACAAGTTCTCCTGTAAAAAAGTTATAAATTTTAAAAATGAAAGCTTTACTGTATTTTATTAGTCCTGCAATGTAATTATAGGCAGTCATCACAATTCTTCTGCATTAGTATTGATTGGTAATGTTTCAGATAACACAAATACAGTATTTCCCTGTTCCATGTTTATTATTAAGTACTTAATGCCTTAATTTTATACTGTATTTAATCTTCCAGGTTTAATAAAACTCCGAAGGCACGCAAAGGAGTATTTCAACATCTCTACCAATGATAATGGTTTTTGTTCAGGAATGCAATATGGAAAAATCACAACCATTATACAGACAGCAGAGTCTGGATGTGCCCTTTCTTACAGCTGTACTTCACTGCTGACAAACTAGATAGCAACTATGTCAAAAGTATAGAGTAGAATTGAATGTGGGAAGATACTGACAGCAATGACATGGAGTTCCCATACCTAGAATTAACTGGCGAATTCTAAAGGAAAAAAAAATAAATCATACTTGATCAACATACAAGCTACCAAAGGATGACGATATGGAGAAAAATGCACACTACATTACAAAAATCCATTATATAATTAACCACTCCCCTTTCGTGTTTGTGTACACACTAACATGGAATCATCAATCTAGATGACTGAAGGGAAAAAGAGAGCCTGATACTGTTCCCAAAGTAATATTTCCACTGATTTCAAGGTCATTCAGGTTGGCTTTTGTAAACATTAAACAAGACATAAGAACTCTGTTAACAGAATTTGCACAGCCTATTAAATATCACAGTCAGTTTCTTATCTGCCCCAATCACCTGACTGAAAAATAAAGATTAGCAGCAAGGCAGTAGATTAAACATTCAAATACTTGAAGAATGTTTGTACTTTTTACATTTGAATCATGTACGATTCACATCTTAAATACAGGAAACCATCTGACTTTTAGGTTTGCATTTTTTCAGGATTTTGTCAGCAGATGTACATTGAAGCCATCTGCTTGAGGAAAAACTCCCCAAGTATACAGAGTAATAATCTTAAAAGGGGAAAAAAACCCTTTTAAAAAATGATGGAAAAGTGACTATGCTGATAAATTCAAACATATGTTAGCACTCTCCATCAAAGTTGGTGAAAAAAAAAAAAATCTAACCCATCAATGACAGCACAAAACCAATTCCTTTAGACAGTGCCCTCGAAGCATTCATCTGGGCATGTTTTTGGTTTTGGACTAGATCCATTTCAACAGATCAAAGACATTTAGGTAGCGTCCAAGAAATGCATTGGTTAGCAGTCACCTAAATTTGCCTAAATCATGTAAAAAAAAAAAAAAAAAAAAAGTACAGACATGCCCCCCCCAGCTTTAAACACAAGTCACAATATAATTGAAGATAAGAAGCTACCAGCATCACAAAGAAACAGACACCAAAAATCAAGACAGTCAATGCATTCGTGTCAAAACAGATTTCATCTATTAACAAGAAAGTATGAAAAGTAACCTCACTTTTTCAGGACAAATAGAAATTGAGAAGTAGGCAATGTCAAACACTGTACACTAACAAATATAATATACACATGTAATCAAAGCATTAACAAAATTAAGTACCTCAAAGAATACTTTCTAAACCCTTTGCAATGGAAGGGCAAATCATTCATCTGTTCAAAATTACTCCAGCTGTAAGTTCACAGCCAGACACTGTTAAAACAGGTTTGGCACAACTACTGAGGCCTTATATTAGCATCTATTTGTGTCTCCAGTAATGTGCCCAGGGATTTATGTCTCTAGCATGATCATTTGTTTTCATAAATTTTCACTATTACATTTGCATTTTAAATACTAATATTGAATATCAGCTGGCTGCCTCATGGTATTTTTAATCCTTTCATTTTGTGTTGTCTGAGCAAATTCTAACCTCACAGTAATATCTAGCAGGTGCCAAAATCTTAGGCAGGTATTCAGAAAACTGAATTTAGCTTACCTATGATGGGTCTACTCACTATTATCACATAAAGCCACATTTAAAGAGCTGCATGCAGACCACAAATAATTCACCCATGCTGCCTCCTTCTCCACAGGAGAACTGAAGGAATTAGCATCATAGTTTAGAACCAGCATAAAGAAGAACCAGGCCTACAATACTAGAAAATAACATTGTATTCCAAAGAAAGCCTTTTATACTAATATTTTCAAGGGAAAAAAATGTTCACTAGATTTATGAAACAGTAAAGTTTAGACATCTCATTCAAATTTCGTGCTAGAATGCATGCTAGAATGCTAGAATTTTGGAAATACAACACTTTTCTGTTTTTCGTGACACAGAACATAAGTTATATACTTGCATTTAACATTTTAAAAATTTAAACAAATTTATAAATGTTATTTTAAAAATTGTATTTTAAGTTATGGACACTGTAAGGACAAATTTTTCTGAGAAGTGGAATGTGCAGCCTGCCACTGGAGGAAGCAGGCTTGGAGGTACGAGAGCTCAAGGTGCTTAGACCATAGAGCCAAGTAAAGGGAAAATAATTCTAGTCTTTATGCAGCCAAGGAACTATTAGGTCAACTGTAGGTAAGTTAAAACAATTAAATTAAAAATCCATAAACCCTGAATTCTGGAGAAGAAAAACATGACAATACATTGTTTTATTTGAGACTAATTTCTCCGAATTCCTGAGGCAAACTGCAAACATTCTGGAAAACTTCACCCTTCCCCTTCACAGAAAGTATTTGAGCTAAAACAAAAAAAATAATTCTTTTATTTGTAGCAACTGACCAGGAAAGAAAAAAAATATTCCTGTGTTTGTTCTACTCAGAGACACGTTTACATAATGCCTTGCAATTTTCAGATTTCTCGATTAGCACTGTTCAGTACATGAACATATGATGTTTCTAGTTATTCTAACTTTCTGATCATTCTGAGCATTGGACTATTTCCTGTTAAACAGACAGAAAACAACTAAACATGACATTAGTTTCCCTGTCCTACAAATGAAACGTTTCAGGAAGGTAAACTGTAAAGATTATAAACTTTCTTACTGTTTCAATAAGAATGAGAGATGTTTAAAAGCTATATCCTGCTTTCATTTTAGCATCAACACTTCACCCATCTGAAAGAGACATTTTATTACATGATAACAAATCCAGTTGCTGCTTATCCTTAGTTGCCAGAAACACTTCAAAAGGAAATAAACCAATAATTTATTCCTTCAAAATACAACTATAATGGTCACTTTCTTGATGCAATCACTGAATTCTATGAAAACTGTAATTCATTTTTGTGTCACACACCTCTCCCCCTATTCTAAGTTGAGTTAACTACCAGTCTTCCCTTTTCCACTGCAAAAAATACTGAGCTTTGCTACTAGTAAGCCCCCGTTGATCCTATTTTGCCCCATTTATCTCTTACAGGCATTATAGATGCCCTCAGATCTCCATTTTGGTTAGCCAAGAAAACATTCCTTTTCATTTTTATATTTCCTTTCATGCACGAATACAGCAACGTAACCTCAAATCCCTTGTCCAATCTAAGATGTAGGGAATCCGTAATGACCAGAGAAAAACACATGAGCACGCCGTGATGAGGCATTTAGCAGTGTATAGTTAGCAGTGCAGTAATTTCTCCTTTGTGATCACTACTGTGCTAACGCAGACAAGCACTGTCACTGACATGATCTTTAGTGGGAATATTTAAGAGCTTACAACCTCATTATTTTACAATTTCACAGCAGTAAACACAAAGGGAGAGTCTTAAATTATCTAGGCTCTTCTACCTCAACTAATAGACTTTTTTTTTTTTTTAGCATATAATAGCACAGGATAAAAGAGTTAAACATACTTAACAGGTTCTTCTAGTACACTGAATGAAAAATACGGATATTTTAATTTGTTAGCAGCCCAGAAGGTAGCAAATGTTCAGCTATTGCTAAACTCCAGTCAGTTAATTCTAGCATACCATGATAATTGTTACAACCACAAACATTTCAGGAGTTTCAAATGCCTGAAGATTTGATGTCAACTCTTTTTCCAAACTTGCCTAGCTTATTGATAACTAGTCAGCCTTTCTGAACTGGAACCATTTAAAAGAAAGTCAGTCATCATAGCATACAGCAAGGGTTTTTTTATGAACAGATATTCATAGACAGGAAACACAATAATGAGCTTTGAAGGCTCATAGTCAAACCCACACATACGGGTGGCCAAGCTGGGGACACACCATTTCCAGCATTACATTTAACCATGAGAACAATTTCTTTTCAGCTACACCCGAACAGGAAGTTTCCAAACATTTCAACCAGCATTAAAATCTCCAGTGCTGTGGGTTTTTTGTAAATGAAAAGAATAACCTTGGTACATAATTAGCACATACACAGTCCAAGTACCTATAAGCACTAGCTCTGTGCAAGCTTACCCCATATAAATTTACAACTGGTTGCAAGAAAAATCCTGAGGAAGCTCTTAAATGCCCAAAATCTGAAGCCAAACATACTCGTAAGCAAACATCTGGCACTATAAACGGAGAACATTATGTTGCTCAGTGTTAGAAGGAGAAAAAAATAGCACATATAGGAGATAATGGCAGGAACCTACTATTGTGAAGTCCAAATATTTTTAAAATGAAAAAGCAAAACAGAACAGTCTGCTTCATCAGCAAAAAGCATTCATTGTCAAGTAACTGAAATCCCTCAACAGAGGAACACCTTTTCAATATTCAAAAGTTTTGGGAGCTTCTCCCTCTTAAATTCCCTGCATCCAACACACACTCCCTCAACAGATACCTCCTGTAGAGGCTGGCTGACAGTAGTAGGCGTGAAGCACAGGTATCAGGAGTACCAAATGGGCAGGACTAAGACCATCTGAACAGACAGCTTACAATGCAGTTCATGGGAGGCATGTCCCAGATCAGCTGTCTCTGCTATCCAGAGTGTTGGGTTTGGGCCTTGTTTTGTTTTCTTTATTTTGTTGTTTGTGGAGGTTTTGTTTTGGGGTTTTTTGGTTGATTGGTTTTTGGGTTTGTTTTTTGGTTTTGTTTTGGGTTTGTGGTTTTTTTTTGTTGTTTTTTTTTTTTTTTTTTTTTTTGTGGGGGGGTGGCGGTGGTAGGCAGAATGGGAATACATATGGTGGCCAAATCTCGTTCACACGTATTACACAGGAGACCAACATTCCCTTTCTGAATAAGCTGAAAATCTTATCTTGCTAGTGGATATCTTAGCAAACACTTCAGAATGCCATGAGGTGCTCTGCACCTCAAAATGCACACCAGGTCCTGTCCTCCAAGGGAATCAGAGTCACAGGCATAAGCTCACAGAGCTAATGCTAGTTGCTGGTTTAGCAGCTGTTCAGAATGACTTTTTGTTTGGATAAGCAGGTGTTTTCACAGGGCAGTTAAACACTTTTGCAATACCTGAGAGGGCTCCATATTGCTGATGCCAGCAGAAAATAAGGCAGAGTAAGGATGTAAGTGGCACACAGCCTTGTGAGGGACCTATGGCTCATTAAAAATAAGTGCCTCCACAGGCAGGGAAGCTGTTCCTTTTGATGTCTTACCTTGCAAGATATGCAAACACTTCTACTTTGATCTCTAGGAACACTTACTTACTCATCGCCTTTCTAACTTTCACAGGTATCTAAGTGAATAGCATTGGTTTCAGCTTGCTCATGGCATTTTTCTTTTAATATGACCATAACAGTAATTAGCAAGCATGAGACCAGAGCTTAATTAACAAAACACATCATAAAATGGCCTTCCATTTATTATTAGTATACCAAATTCTTCCATGTGCATTCCAAAACTACTTAAGTAGAATAAGGCCAATAGGGTTGTCCATTTCTTGTGTTTTACTAAAGCAGGACAATGTTTGAATCAACCAGTTTTGCCACAGTCTATTTTTGGATACAAGAAACTGGTGTGAACGAGTGACAAACTGAGATGTATTTACAGCGGTCATGCAATGCTTAGAGTCCATATGACAGATGAGAAAGAAATACAAAGGGTTTCAAATTGCACACCAGGTTCCAAATTTTCCACTCTCTGTTGGAAAAGTTACTGCCATCCTGCTCCAGGCTATCAGCAATAACCTTTGATTACCCAAAGCATGCTGCCCTTGTCAGCTAAATAAGACAGATGAAGGAATTCCTTCTTGGAGCTCACAAACAAGATTCCTCAGTCTTAAAAAATTTCTCCACCCAGAGAGATTCCAATACATCAAGGTACACTGAGGCTTGTTAGAAAAATGAATAATGAAAAAGAAGCTTCCATTTCTTAAGTAAATTACAGCATTACTACAGCTGAAACGCATTAAATCCTCCAGTACTATTGTGGCAATTTGCTTTCAGAATGTCTTATTATTTTGCAATTCCTTGCTCTTTAAGCAAGCTCACATGAAAACACGTACGAAGTTCTCTGTCTCCCAAAGTGCTTTTATTTAGTAAACAACTGGACAAATTAGAGGAAAATAAAAGATCTGTTCTCCTGAAAAGGATTTATCATCCTTCCAGAATCTAAAAAAGCTTTTTGCAGTAGCTTGGGTTAACTAAATACACATAAAATACTCAATTTAATTCTCAAAGCTGGTGCTATTTCTAATTCATGCTAAAGATAGACATGTATTTCTGAAACCTATTTTTTTTCAGTTGTATCAGCTGTTCTGATACAAGATACTACCTATGCCTAAGCCTTGTCCTACCCATGTTTTTTGACCGATAGACCTGTAGTAAGTCAACACCAAGAACACAAGTCTAAACAGCAACTTCTCCAGTTCCCTTTCAACAAAACAACTTTCCCAACCACAAATCGGAACTTGACAACAATATCTATGTAGTAATCAAAAATACCAGTCTCTAGAGGAAACAAATTACTGTTTGTATTGGATTTCAAGCATTGAGATTGACTCTCAATGTCAGAACTGGAAGTTTCCATGAATAGTATTGAAATAGCAACGTAATAAAAAAAGCTCAAATTTCATTTCTCAATGAAATAACCTGCATTGAATTGCTTCATGGACACTCTGAGCATATGCCACCAGACAAGGTCAGAGCAGTAAGTTTAGTACCATGCAACCATATACTATAGATTCACATTTTTAAATGTGATCAAACTCCTAGTTATTATCTTTGTCACAAGGAACCCTAGCAAAGGCAGTGACAACTCCGAAGGAAAGCAAATGCTTCTAGAGCCAGAAAACTGATTAAGAACAAACTGTTCTATTTCCTAAAGACAAAATTGTATGAAATTTCTGTCAACAGCAATGACAAAAACAATGAAGTTGGTTTATTAATATTGTATCACATACAGTTCTTACCAGCTCAACAGAACATCAACAATCAAGAAATAAAAGTGGTTAAGTTTCAAAGATATGCAGTGAGCAAAAACCAGTTTTCACAGTTAGTTCTTCAGATGGGTCCCACACCCAGCCACCTCACTCTTTCCTAAATGGCTTTCAAGAAGAAGATGGGCTTTGCAGCACACTCCAAAGGTAAATAAAATTCAGCTATTCTGGAGTGCGAGGGAACAAACTCAAAAGCACACCCTCCCAGGCTGTCTCTTCTGTGCCGTAGCCAAGTTCAAATATATTCACTGCTTTCAGCTATGGCAGTAAAACATAGCAAAGCAGCTTACCACAGGTTGTCTTTAAAAACAAAGAAAGAAACCCTATTGTGTCAAATATCTTAAAAATCTCTAACAAAACGATGCAAATGACACAATCTGCAGTAATTATATAACCTCCAAATTGATTAAGAGTTCTTTACTTCTTGTTACCTGAGGGATGGATGAAGTACTGAGCCTCGCATGCCAGAGATACCACATCTTTTCTAATCAAGTCAGACAAAACACATTGATCAAAGCAGTTTAGTTATCCATTCTGAGAAAGACTAAGACTAGAATTCAAAGTCGCAATCTTCATAAATAAAATAACTGATGCAGAACATAAGGAAAAAGGACAAGTTTCAGACTAAAATTCAGTCAAATTTCATTTGGAAAGATTGCTCCAAACCAGAACTACCTGAACAGGAATTTGGTAATTAAGTTCGATGAGCATGCTGTTAGTTGCTGCATGTCACTTAACACTGAGGAGTTATTCTTCAGTTGAATTTACTAAGACTTGCACAAGGCTTTCATTACTTCAGGTTTGTGTTCTACCAACAGCAGAAGCTGGCAAACCTCCTTCCCCCCATCTTGTTTTGTCAGGTTTCTCTGTAGAAAGGCAAGGTTTGAAGTCAAATGGTACATTCTGCCAAGGCATTACTTGGCTTAAGCAAACTGCTCGATACCTTGATTATTCACTCAAACAAATAATCAGAATTATATACAAACCAAAACACATTCCAGGCTAGTATCAGGCATGCATGTCATAATGCAGTTACCCTCACAGAAATGCACAGAAGTAGTGTGCAGAGCTCACAAGAAAACTACTCCTGGATGAAAGCAGTCACTCAAAATACCCTACACCAAGGGTACACTGCAGTGGACAGCACAGCTTTAGGTACTTTACCACTTTCCCTTATGTTACACTTTAGTCCAACCATTGTGTTCAGTATCAGGAAGAAAAAAAAAACAAACAAACAACCCCTCCTTCCCTGCCACATGATGCTGCATGCAACTATAGTGGCTGTCAACCAAAACATAAGCTTCACATTATTCTCATGTCTCACTATAATAGGGTATCGCCAAGACTATCCATCTTCCGAATAGTTTCAATACCCAGTAACAAGGAGTCATCTTATGAGTGCCAAGAAACAGCAATTCCCTTGCTTAATATATTCTCCCAGCTATTTCCATTGAGAGAAAAGTTTACATACATGTTTTTCTTAACACAGCGTTGTGAACATTTTTATTCTCTCAAACTACACAGACTCTGTAAATTTACCAAGCACAGCATGCATGAAGGTCAAAATTCACTACCATGTCAAACCTTCCTGCTAGTAGTTCAGTATTACTATAAAAATCGTTTATCATTTATATCAGACTACTCTTCAGTTCAAAGTAAATTAGTGTATCCATAAAAGCTCCATCCCTGCAGAATGCCAGAGATGTCATACCATACATTTTTCAACTCTCCGTGTAGTTACATAAATGTTTAGGCACAGCTACCACAGTCTTTCAGCTAACCATACAGCACTTTATGACAACCTGCTATAATCTTTTGACTTTTTAACATATTATTGGCTGTTTTTTGCTTTACTTTTTTTCTTTAACCACAACACAAATGTCAGTGGTGGTATTTTAAGCACTAGCCAACCATAAGCATTTTGCAGCCTCCCCCATTTCACTCAAATACCACTTAGTTTCAACATATTGAAATTTCAAACCTTTAGTCACCTTGCTAAAATAATTACAAAGCCTTTACATCTACAGTAAGACCAGAACTGCCTCTATTAATGATTTTCAAAGAATCTGCATTTGTAGCCACAAAACCCCCAAACTTGTTTCTTTGTCCTAAGAATCAAACAGCACAAAGCCGAGGAACAGCAAAAAAGTAGTTTCCTATGTAATTTAACACCCAAAAGTCTAAAATTCAGTGAAATATTCCCTTTTATATTGCTAAACTGTCAAAAGCTTAGTACAAGCAAATACAGGAATTTTTTCTTTTTTTACTATGGTCATCAATTGCACGGAAAGTCCAATTTTGCATTCAGAAAACCTGCTAATACTTCGAACATCCTTAAAGTCACTTCAGTAACAAAGCCATTAACTCATCATTGGGATTCATTTTTTACTGCAGCTAAACTTTTGCTTCACTCCCTGAAGAGTGTTAAGATGGTTTCTAGAATTTTTAATGAATTGAACCCATTCCATGAAAATATAATTGCACCTTCAGTTTTGGAGATTACTTTTAATTTATTTTAGCATATTATTAGTTAATATGATCTAAACAATACTTTGAACAACTTACATACCTGTTCTAGTCAACATTTGTCAACTCTCGGAACATATTACTTTTCCAGCCTGATGTACTCAAAGTTTCAGAAAAAAAATACATTATTCAATCTGAAATTTTTCCTCTTGATAATTTTATCGTAACAGTCTTTGTGGTTATACATCAAAAAAGAGAAAGAGCAGAGGAAAGAATTAACCCTGGAAGGAAAGAAAGTGATTGCAATACTGAAATCTAACTTTTTTAAATCCATGGATGAAGATCACTCATGCATTACACATTAGCCTACCAACACTGTGTATGAAAGAGACTGCAGTTACGACCTTTTGAAAAGAATACATAGAAGAGTCCAGAGAAACAGATTAAGAAGTAGTGTTTACAAAATGATACAAAATAAGTCACCAATAGCACAAACACAAAGAACACCCTTAACCCACCTATAATAAGCAAATACATTTAAACTATGCTTCGTAAAGATCCTGGCTTAAGCTAGTTGCTATTTCTGATCATCTGCCATCATTCAATATTAAACACTTAAGTCTGCATTTGTGCAAACAATTATACTTGTTTACAGAATGTCCATTTTCATCTTTTATGCTTACGGACACAATTACTTGATGGAAGACAACAGCTTGGTACAGAATAGCCAGCCAGAAGTGATGTTCTCCTGACAAGTACAAAGTGCCCAACATACATCAAAAAAATTCCCTTTGTTCCAGGATTCTTTCTTCCTGATTGCTGCCTTCTTTTATTTTGAACACTTCTACCAAGGAAGCACGCCTAGGAAGTTGTCTTAGCATAAAATAAAAAACACAGAATAATAGAGTTTGGAAGGAATCTCGGGAAATCATCTAGTCCAACCCCCTGCTCAAAGCAGGTCTGATAGATCAGATTCCTCGGGACCATGTCCAGTTGAGTCTTAGACACCGCTGAGATCAGAGGTCTCACAACCTCTCTGCAGTCATACTACAGAGTACCCCTACAACAAAAGGGGTTAAGACTTAGAATCCAGTAATTTTAAAACCACCTCTTTATAAATTGGACAGACATATTTAACATATATATATGTCTCCTCAAAAAATGACAGCTGTCTACTAAACAAGAACCTCAGTGGCTTTAGGTCTTTTAGATAACATATCAAAAAATAATGAGAGATCTGCATCAAAATGCAATATGCCCTCACGATGACCACCAACGCAGGTTAGTGGTCTAGAAAAGCTGTCATTTTTTAAAAGGAATTATAATATTAGGCCACCAAAACCAAGCTGTCTTATACAGTGTCTGGTAACAGAAATATTCATACATTTTCCCCCTAGCCATTTTCATGTTTGCTACAGTTCAAACTCAAAAGAGCTCCCAGTCACATGGCAGAAATTTGCCCCAGTGAATACAGTCCAATTGGAGGGAAGTACACTGTCCACATATGTCAGTAGTGACACTGTCAAACTTTTATTTTTCTTGCAAGAAACTTTTCTGTAAAATGCTTTCTGCTGTAGGAAGTTTGCTCTCTTTTAAGTTTAATCAAATTATCATAACATCTGAAAGCCTTCTTCAGATTTGGGTAGCCCAAATGTACTTTGTATTACAATGTACTTTGTATTATCTTTCTGCATGTTATGCTCTTAGGTTGAGATAAGTATACGATAATTTCTCTCAAAAAAATTTATACTTACTTCTAGACAGAAACGGGAAACATGCGCTACATTCACACGCTATCTTATATCTGTAATTCACGTACACTTACAATAGCCTTTAACCAGTTACTTTAACATTGATCACTCAACTCCCTCGGGCATTTTAAAAACCACCCACCCACACTCCTCTTTAGCAATAAAAATTGACAAAAGTTCCGTTCTGAATTGCATATCCTACCCAAATTGGTGATCGTCAAGTTTGTGCCAGTTAAAAAGCCTTGACAGAACTAGGCCAAAATACAAAAGGTCATTTCTACCCTGAAGGCTATTTCCGCAGATCACAGTAAGCAAAGGTGCCTTGTATTGCAGCACTCTCCACAGTTTACGATGGACAAAAATTAGATTTTCTATAATAAGAGTAAAAAATAAAATCAAAGTATTGTGATAAAACGTTTGGGTTACCTCCCAGAAGCTATCACTAGAAACTTCTACTCCAACGGAATCATCATATGAGCCAGACATTTCTATGGATGAAGAACTTGTGAATATTCAGAGCTTAAACACCTTCAGAATCTGTAAAAAGATACAATAAATTATTTATGAGAATTATTAATGAACAACAGTTATCAAAAGAGAAATGAAGTAACATCCTTCAATTCTTTGATAAGTAGGAATGACAAAAAAAAAACAAGAATTAACCACACAGAACATATAAACAAGTTTTTTTCACAACAGAACACTATTCCACCACACAAAGTTCTTGGCTCTTACGACATGTGTTGTCCAGAAAATGTTCAATCCATAAGCCTATATAAAACGTCACTGAATTATTGAATTTATTTTATCATAAACTTTCCTATTACAACCAAAATAAAAGATTGAGCAGCATGATACTTACTCAGTAAGTATTCCACTTCAAAGCATTCCATAAGAGACAATCAACTGACCTTTGTTACTGACACAATAACATGCATTGCTTCCTATTCCTTTTTCACTGGAAATCTATATTATATAATGAAACCCACTGGAAATATTTAAGGTCAAAACCACTTGCTGATGTAAAGAAAAATACATAACCCGCTTCCTTCCTGAAAATTTTAGTAGAGTTTATGATATTCAGACAGCCCCAGTTATCTCGCCCAGCGAGCTATGACTAGCTCTTACTGGGCTAGTAACTACGTGAGCTACTTGTTATTTTTGTGCCACTACTCTTGTGCATTTTAAAGCAGATAATAGATTCTAAATGATGGTACGATGCACATATCTACTGTTCCACATGTACCTACTGTTCCACATGTACCAAGTCAAAGGTTATAGATTCCATGAGAGAAGGTCACCTTGAACCTGACAATTATTTTTCCTAGAAGTCGAAACTGCCACACCTAGTTTTACTGCATTTTATTTGCGACACGTTACCATACTATTTCATTGTTTTGTTCTAGCAAAACAAACAGTTGAAAAAATCAACTCCAAATTCTAATCTTTATTAAAAGTAAGTCATTAACAATTCAGGCATTCTCACTTACATATTTTCACTTTGCTCCATCCCTGGAGGTGTTCAAGATTAGGTTGGATGAGGCTTTGAGCAATCTAGTATAGTAGAAGGTGTCCCTACCCATGGCAGGGGGGTTGGAACTCAATGATTTTTAAGGTCCCTTCCAACCCAAACCATTCTATGATTCTATAGAAACAGATGCATGGAAGAAGAACATGATATATCCTCATAGAAAGAGATGACTGTTTATAAGGGACCGTGTTAAAAAAAAAAAAAAAGGCAGGGTTACCCTAAGTTAACATTTAAGATAAGTATCAAAAACCGTACTGAGGCAAAAATTCAGGCACTTAATCCACAAATGTGGTTTGTGGGGTGGAGACCAAGAGATAGGAGAGGAGGAAACAGCTCCCTCCCACAACACACATATGCAAATCTCTACAGATACCTCATCGTTCTCCTGTTCAGATTTCTCTTACCAAGTTTGCCTACAACTACTGCCAGGGCTACATATGGGTAAACAGACTTTATCACCCCTTCTGGGATTAATACCTTTACCTAGCAGACTATAAAGTAAAGCTGTTTTTCTCTTTTGTTCTATGAAACTTCCTTCCCTTAATGCAACAGGGCCACTTCAAAATAAGGGGCAGAAAATGGTAGGCAAACCTGCCCTACCTCGCAACCTAAGGGTTATGACATGCTGCTGAAACGGAAGGCAATCCTCCAAGGCCAAGGAGAACTGAACTCTAACTTCACATTTCTCAAATACGCTGAAAATAACTGTGCCAGAAGGGCAGGCATACACCACTTGCAACAAAAACTAGCTACTGAAACAAAACAGTTGTTTGGACAGTTACAGCACGAATAGAACAAAGAACTGCTCTGCCTGGGAAAACAAGCTGTTTCTCCTGAACGGTTTTTTCATCCAATTCATTTCCATAATCCAATTCACAGAAAGCTTAAATAATCTTAACAGTGAATACAGAACTGAAAACTACAGCAGGAGCTTAAATAAGTTCTAATTAAGTTCCTGCTGTAGGAAAAAGCTAAACAAAAAGATAACATTTTGAAAAATTTTGAAAAGATAAACAAAAATACAGGAAGGGTCCTGCAAAAGGGCAACAATTAGAAAGGAAGATGATATATTGAGACAAAGTATTTTTACATATTAGCTTACAATCTTCAACTTGTTATTAGTAATTACTAAAAAACCCCACATTTCCACCTGTGCTTTTATTAAGCCAAGAGGAAAAAGTGCATTAAAACACTATTCAATTGTCAGTTTCTTAGCAGCACACCTTCCAGATAAATTGTGACTCTTGCAATCCTTACAACACATCCAGGTAAGCAAACATCACACTTGTAAGCATTGATATTTTCTGTTAGCCTTTCTTAGATTGCCATAAGCAGGACAAGGATGAAACAAAAGTGCAATAAACTTGCAACCAGTTGGACAAACTCAAAAGAATAGTTTGACATTAAACAGCTTTTTCTAAGAGCTTGTTTGTTTTAAAGCTTTCACTAAAATATAATGTTATCCAGTGGTGTTAACCATAATTTCTGATACTATTTTATCTGATGAAAGAGAGACCTAGAGTTTAAAGACAACTTTTCAGATCAATAAACATTGCTGCCTAGATTCTGTTAACTGTTTGTGTGCTCTTGTCTTTTTCTCATTAAGGCAGTACTAACATTCACACTACTCTGAAACCAAGCAAGTGATTGAAGCAAGCATAAGTCGTAGACATGCCATGCACAACAAGGGAAGGATCACGATTCCAGAGGTTCTCAGGAAGGTTTATTGTGTTTTTTTTCCTATAGTACACCAAGATCTTTCAATCAAATTGTTTACTGCCATTTGGAAGAGATCAGGCAGACAACTGTAGAGTTCAGCATCTTAGAAAAAGAAACCTTTATGCAAAAGTATAAACCTAAAGGAAAGTTCCAACAAGTCACCCACCCCCACACCACACAAAGAAGTCTTTTTTTCCCTCCAATTACAAAAAGAAAAGACCGTGAAAGTGTTCTGAAGTAATAATACAGTGTCCACTTACCTTTAACAAAATAGCCTAAACTATACCAGTGCTGGAAATGTAATCTGAAAAGCTACAAGGAAAATTTGGGAAAGCTGAAATAAAGGAACATTTTCTTAAATGAGGGAACAGGTTGTGGGGATTTTTTTTTTTTAATTTCATTCCTCCTCAACTAAAACAAAATAATACACAGAGCTATCCTTTTTTTTTTTTCCATAAAAGCATGAAAATGATCGGCACTCAGGAAATTCTGATGGATTTAAGGTTTTTATATGCCAAATACTATGCTGTGAGAAAGTATGAGCAAGCGTATTAGGGAAATATTATGAAGTCATAGCAACAACTGGCACAGAAAAACACTATTTGTGCAGCACTACTTAAAAATAAACTGAATACTGAGATAGGAACATTAGCTGTATGAGTCATGCTGCCCTCATGAAATAGAGCTATTACAGCAGCCAGTCTTTCAGCACATTTTTTGTTAGGGTTTGGTTCTCCTATCCTTCAAGTGAATTTGCAGAGGTTTCACAGTGAAAGGTCAGTGCACTTTTATTTGCAGGGTCTTCATTTTCAATATAAAAAAGTAAACCTATGAACAACTAAGGCTGTCAGTATAAAATCTGGGAAATCTATATCAAGATGACAAAAGATACAGCTTCTGCACAGTTTCTCTGTACATGATCACCTGCATCTCACAGAGTTGGGCGATCTTTGGTCAGGTAGATCACAGCAGAACCAATAACTCCACAGGAAAGCACAACGTACACACCCAGTTCCTATACTGCCGCAGCAGTTTGGCCTTTATCTGCTCATTCCACGACTACAGGCCCAACTCCTTAGGAGTGCCTGGAGTACCTACACTACCACCTTCTTGTCCCTCAACTACTTGCTGAGCAAGCAGCAGCACAATGCTCGATCAGTTTCCACTCACCTTCACACTGACTGGTAAACCAGCTCACCAAACAGGACAGATTATTACCAAGCTCGCATTAAGATCTTCTTGAGCATGTATATTAGCTTAGGTTTCTCCCATCCAGCTCCTAATTTTCATGAAACTGATAAGGAATGTGCATCTCTATCTCTGCTCTTCTTTAACGCTTGTCTGAACCTGGCCAATTGATTCAAAAGTTATGGAAGGAGGAAGATAGAGAGAGAAGGCAAAGGTGTAAGCCTCATGCTTCTCAGAAGGCAGATTAAAGATCTTCACTGAATAGAAACCACCTCTGGATCATGTTCTTTGCCTTTTCCTCAACATGCTCTTGGCCAACACAACTGAAGTCTCATAACTTCCGTACTCAGGATATTTTCTTCCCCTGTGTCGAAGAACTTTGGAATTTCCCTTAAAAACCAAAATCTCAATATTTTATTAATCATCAAGTCCAAAGGTCCTAAAACAAGTTTTTACCTGTGTCACCACAGGTACATAAACCACCAAACATGAAGCAGCACAGAGAAAGCCTTACCAGTTCAGAGCCTTTTGTCATAAAAAGTCCCAGCACATATTAGCTAAGAGAACTTACACAGGCTAAAAATAAACCATGAAGTCCAACTGAAAAAAAGTAACCATATACCAAATAGTACATACTGTAATTGCTACAGAAATGGTACAAACAAGCAAGGATCAAGTTTCTTGACTTAGTGATTTTTAAGCAATTCTTGTAAATTAGGATACATTTATCTTAGACACAAGGAACCTTACCAATAAATAAATGAGATTTTTGTTAAAGCTTCCTCTTAGGGAACATTCTAGCAATGCTATATGCTAAAGTCCTTGAATTTCTTCTCTATTGCTAGTGCTCTATAACGTGAAAAGAATTGCTATAAATATCCTGAAGGCTTAACACATGAGGATTTTAGAAAATATTAACTAACAACGAGCAAGCAGACCTTCAGGTACCGCACACAAAAACATCTGAATAGAATATGCTGCCTCTGTTCTCAATAATTTGGTTTTGATGCTGTTACCTTGGAAAGCAATTACAAAAATATTTGCTTCATTCATGTTGAAATACTAAACTTCTTTTTTACTCCCTTTTTCTTCACATGTCAGGTGGTAGAGGTTAGCACAATACACACTTGCAAAAATCTGTGCAACAAATGCAGACTTTTAAGATGCTAAAACAATCCACTGAATTCCAAAGCTTCTCTTAAGGTGTTTTCCAATAGTAAGAGGGGAAAAAAGCATTTAAAGAAACCCTCCAGTTTATCTCCCCCAGCCACCAACAATGGTTATTTTTTTTATGCTCTCTTACTGTGAAACAGGTAGGTCTGTTTGTTGAAGGATAAGATTTTAACTATCTGATCCCCTTTGGAAAATTATGTTTATTTTGATTATCTTCTTTGCCATAATTCAAAAAGATATTGTTAAAAATAGAAAAAAATATAATTAAGGTCTCAGTGCTGCTTACTGAATCCTATGACAAGAAAGACTAGATTCCGAGTCTGATATTCCAACACAAAGAATGCCTGCAGACAAAACACTACTTCAAATACTTGAAACCCAAAGGCAATATCACACAGCCTTGTCCTGCAGACCTGATCAACATTTCCCAAAATGTACAATACAGATGACGAACAGAGACGTGACTCCTGTGCCTTACTTCCAGAACTTCAGTTTCTGGAACAGAAAGAACTGACAGAAGTTCTCAGTGCCAACATGACATAATACTTAGCTCTTCCAATTATTCTCTCATGTGTGACAGGCTGCTTTAAAGCACAGCAATCGCTAGTACTATGGCTCTAGGTGACAAACTGGTCCACAACAGAGAAATATCTCAGAATCATAGAATGACAGAATCATTCAGCAGGGTCAGACCAGGTTGCTCAGGGCTTCATACAGTCAGGTCTTGAAAACCTCCAGAGATGGAGACCGCACCACCGCTCAGTGCAAACTATTTCAGTGTTTAACTGTCCTCAAGATGAGACAGAATAGATTAATTCCTATTTAGAAAACCAAATGGTCTCTTCAGCCATTAATGTCATCCTCGTGTTTTCTCTAAGGACTATAGAGAAGCAAGCTCAAAGACCAGCCTCTAAAAGGTGAAAAAGCACCTGGTCACATACCTTTTAAGCTTATTTTTTGAATGACAGGACTTGTCACTATGGACCTGACTCGGCAGGATTCCAAGTTTCATGAGTAGGGAGTGGAATACTTATGTATAAGGACACCACTAGACTTGGATGAACTGTTCATAAGAACTTTCAGCTACAGTACTAGTATTTTTCCTTATTACTCACTGAAGTCTGAGGTTTTGTTCCACACGGAATAGCAAGAAAATGGGACTTCACTGGACAGAAATAAACATGTCCTATGCTTTAAGTGCATGGTTTGCTGTCAAGTGTAGCTACCACAAATATGCTTTATCTCTTATTCCCAGGTTAAATAAAGCATTTCAGACATTGTTTCCTTTTCTGTCCAAAGAACTTGTTCTGTAAGAGCTCCCAGTTTCTTCAGGACTGCAATTAGTTTACTGTTTACATAGAAAGAAAGAAAAGTGACATAACTTCTTTATCAATATTTTCAAATCAGGTACCAAAAACCTGTTAGGAATCACAGCTATGAACACTAAAAAGACAATAAATGAATAGGTCAAGTGACTATAAGAAAAAGGTTGCTTTGGTTTATGCCTTCAGGTGACAACAAGGAACTCTAGCCTCTGGGTGCAGGGAACAAACGCATCAGACCACTATTATTCACTGCTACTCATTGCTGTGAACTAATTGCAATCAGTAGATATATGTTGTTAATAGAAGTCAGGCCTTAGATTTTGGAAGGTAGAGTCTCAAATCAATGACTTTGGCCTAATTCTTAACCTTCTATCAATAAAATATGAAGAATAGCACCCTCTTTCACAGAGATTTAAGAAAATCCCTCAGTCTCTGCCAACAAAACAACTACAGCAACAAACACCAGAGAAAAGTCCATAAAAGGAAATTGAATCACTGCTTCCTGGGGAATTGAGCCTGTATGTTAAAGTTAGCAGACACACACGCCAACTGATTTTTTTGAAAGAAGTTGACAGCAACCCATTTGGAGAACCCTGTATCCTGAGAACTGAAGGAATCTAGGAAATGTATGCCATTACAAACTGTGTAAACATACTTCCTATTATGCCCACTCCTCTGAGACTGAGAGCAATACTTAAGTCTTCTAATTTCTAGTTTGACTACCTATTTTGCCACCTAGACATTTTTCAGCTACCAAATAACATAAAGTGACATTAAATAGTACAGAAGCTACTAGCTTGTACTAGTCATTCACAACTGTGAGTAATAGGAGATTCCTTGCTCTTCTCTGGCCCACAGGTGTCAGGAAAAGAGCAAGAAGCAGACAAAAGCTGGTAGGAACAGGGAGGTAGGGCAGGCAAGCTTCTAGGGCAAGGGAGATGGCAGTGGGAGCCAGGGAGAGGAGCTGCCTGGCTTCAGCCCAGCTGGAGGATGAGGACAGCAGAGTGAAGGAGCTTCCACAGGTGTCCAATTGCTTCTGGGTCTTCCCCCATCCCCATGCTTCAGTCAGCAATCAGAAGTTGGTGTTAAATGCCAATTAAGTAAACTCCCTAAGTCAAGGCTGCTTGGTTCCCAACAACTTACTCACTACTACATTATATTCACCCATACTCATGTTTGTTAAATGCTATATGTGTAACATGCAACAGAAAAACATTGAAAATAGCATTTATTCACTGCCTAAATACGCTAGCAGTGAACATACATTCAAAGCCATAGTTCTAACACACATCAGAAGACCACTAAAGCTGTTAAAATTTCCTTGATATTTACCACATGTAAAAAAACCCACACAACCACAGTGAGAAGACAGTATCTCAAATTAAACTCTGAAGGCACATCAGCACAATGTGGCTGAAATTTTACAACATATAAATTTCACAACACATAAATTTCACAACACAGAAGGAATAAACACAGTTATTTTAGTCACTGCATTTTATTAAGCACAGTTTGAATATTTTATTTAATAAATGAAACAAATTACTGATTAAGCTGGATCATCTTTGAACAACACACACTTCACAGAAACGCATCTCTGAAGCGTGGGGCAACGACCCAAACACCATCAAACAGACTCTTTGCCTCCACATCTTATTTCATATATGTGCAAGTATTATCTCACTCTCACACTCTTAGAGAGGACAGACCTGAGTTATGAGCCACTGTTTCTGTCTGGTTCTATATTAACATACAATATAACTGAACCCTTCAAGCTTCTGGGGAAACTGCAGGCATGAGCAGCAACGGCAGAGTGATATAGCTGTCTTCCCCTTAATTTGCTGTTAGATATGCTAGCTTTCTGCAGATTCAAAACCTCGCTGTCCTTACAAGCTCCTACGCACTGCCAGCATACACCTCCCTTAGTATTTTTCCAACTAACCAGGAGATGCCTTAAATAGCAAAACACTGACTTTGGGGAAAAATAATTTTTTATTCTCTGCCTGACAAGCCACTCTGCGTAGGTGTATTATTTTTAATTGTGCATTTTTTGGTTTAACCAGTAAAGTTATTAATCACCTTCAGAGGCTTTGCAGAGATTTCTGATTTTAAGTTAAACAGACACTGATCACAGGAAATTATTGACACTGCAAACTACAAGCTTTATTACAGTATATGGCATAGTTAGACCACCTAAGGACACAAAGTTGATACAAAGCTGTGTGGGAAGCTTTAAAATATCTGGATCTACTTAAAACAAACCTTAGCATACTCACATTATACTTTTCGCTTGGCTGGAGGTATGAGGAAGAATGCAGTAATCAAAATAAACCATAAGAGGGGGAAAAAAAAATCTAGTTCTGCAGATACAAACTGCACCTGCATTTACAGCACTCTGCTCAAAGCTGGATAGTACTACTAAAATGCTCACGCTGTATGCCAATCAAATACATGACCTAGGCATGCCAGCACTGAAAGTTTTTACTTTGAACCCCAAGTACCAATCCGCATGGAAATTACCTCATCACTAGGTTTCAGTTTTAAAATATTCAAAGCTGATAAAATATTTCACTGTTTAACATGCTTCTGTTATATTTAATCAAGAAAGTTTGATTTTTTTAAAATAACTACCACTACACAACGTTAAGGGGTTAAATTTGAAGTTGATTCCCATAAGAGTTCTGATACCATTATTATGTGCCTTTAAAGTCAGCAAAGAAAAAATCAATTACAGAGAAGTTTGAGCAATTATGATTCATACCAAGAAAAATGCAAATGGCTATCTTCAGCTTTGTTCAGGCAGACCTGTGAAGATTAAGTTTGGAGCTCTTAAAATTATTTCAGTGAAGAAAAAAAAAAAAGTGCACTACTTTCTATTTTTCATTTAAAACAGTTTTCAACTCCAACAGCCTACCACTGAACAAAACCTCCAGCTTTGCAAATTTAGTTCCACAAGTGGCTAGGTACTGCAGGAGAGATTTCAAACTACAGACTCAACACTATTAGCATTTAATAATAATAAAGATTTAAATTTCCCTAAGCCAAAATTTTACCATGCTAGAATTTCTGAAGTACCTTTTTTTTTTTCCTGCATCCCCTCTTCAAACAGGCAATGAACTTCGGGTTATGGAATATTAAGCTTCATACAAGTTACATAAAAATGCCTGTAGAGATTACACAGAGTGCTAAGCAGAAGCAGAGAGTTATCTTTTACCTTTCTAACCTGCTACTGAACTCATGCTTGTGGCTAAAGAATAGCTCCATGAATGTGTCATTAAAAGGAAAATACGTTACTATTGACAGTGTTTCAACAAGGACACAATTTTGTATGTATTCTTAACTAAAAACAGCGCATTTTATTTTACTTTTCGGAAGACAAGAGCTCTTAATTTCGAGTATAAGATACTGTCTGAATACAAAGTGATACCTACTGCATCCTTAAGTAGGGTATACAGCTCTTAAATTACTTAATACGCAACAAGGTACTTGCTTGCATCACTTTGCCAGGCCTATTCCAAAGGCCAAAACAGGGCCTTCAACATGGATGAAAACAGAAAAGAGGTGTATTAAGAGGTTCTCTAACACAGGAACATTGTAAAATTTCATTACAAGTTTTAAATGATGGAAAGGTTAAATATAGCAAGTTTCATCTATTTTTCATCCAACATTTTTGAACACCGTCCTGTATTAAGAAAGGAAATGTAAACAAGGAGCTAATCCCTATTACTTCATGAAGAGAAAGGGCCTGATAATCTGAGGATTATCATTTGAGGATATCCAATTTCCTCAAGTATGCTTCTGAATACAAGCAATTTTGGGATTGAGGGCTGTCAGAGCAAAAAACACAATTAGAAGAGAAGTTCAACAGACTGACTGCCTACAAGATCTGGAAGTCTCTCTCAAATACCTTCTAAATTAATTTCCTGTCCTTCAGAATCTACTGTAAAACGTAATTGTGACATTTTTAGAGCTCCTTTAAAACAAGCCGTGTAAGAGAGCATTCTAGCTTTTACAGACTTGAAAAATCACAATGTAAACTCAAATGTGTACACAGTGTTAGAAAAGTGTGGCAAATACAACAAAATAATTATGACTGTGGGCATACAGCTGCCACAAATTCTGTTAAAAGTATGAGAAGAATATGTAATACAAAATTTTCTATGAAATGTATCATATTCCCAGTACTTTCGATATCTTCATATAGTCAATTTAAGATAAACTTTGATGATCTTGCATAATATTTGAATTTTGAAACTATAATGGTTACGTGTTTTTCTCACACAAAGCAACTTCAGTTTCAACAACTGTTTAAAACTCAATAATATTAGAATTTACATCCAGAAAAAGAGACCAAAAGACTACCAGAGTAAAGAATTCAAAACACATCTGCTAAAAAGCTATTGAAATGTACCTTTTTAAAAACATACCCTCAAATCCTCAAAGGACAGAGACATTTTACAAGTATTTTTCTGTTGTAGAGGTCAGCTTTAATTTTGTGTTAGAAAACCAACCACTAATGCCAAACTATGACATGCATTTAAACTAAACTGCAAGATAGGTGCTAGGGGTTCTGCGCAATTTTATCTAGAGCATCTAGCAGCCAAAAAAAGCTTAATTTTCTTTTATAATTTCCCTCAATACTGTATGTGATGTACATATGGCGTAAAAGGAACTGTGAAATTAATATGGATTAAACAGATATTATAATTTATTTGATACAGGATCTGATTTAACCCTTATTTGGCACTTGTTTTTTTGTCTAAATCACACAACACAGGCTTCTAAACTCTTGCATTACCATTAACATTCTTAAAAATTCTTAAGATTAGGAGAAACCTGAACTTGCTACAGGAATTAGTCGGATCCAAAGGCTCAGCTATTTCATCCCACTGCAGGATAAAAACACATCATCTGTTTCTACACTATGCTTTAAAAATTAATATCTTCAATTTAGATTAGTCAATTTAGATTAATCAATAGATTTAGATTGATACACTATACGAAGTTATATCTTGTTTCCTGGTTCAACAGCACTTCTTGGCAAATTCATTTTCCCCATTGAAATCATTATTAGCAACATTTCCCTTCAGTATTCTTCTGTAGAAGAAAAAAACAAAATTAGTAACACATCTGAAGCTGAAATCAAGGTGACCTTGATCCAACAAAAAAGCAGTTGCGAAATCACATGAAAAGTCCCAAACCATCAGCACTGTGTTTTTACTTCTACAACTTGTAGAATATATATGTTATTACAAACTCATTGTATATTAATCAGTAACCATAGAAGGGAGAGAGAATTTGGGGAAGAATTTTCTCCAGATTTTCAGACTGATTTCTATATTGACTATTCTTAACATAAAAGGAAACACTGTAAAATAATGGAATTTTAAAGTACCGTAGTTACGCTAAAAAACAATTTTTCAAAAAGCAACTCACAAGATTGTTTTACAACGAATAAGATTAAGATTTTATTAAATTGCTTTGCAAACTGATCTTGGCTTTAATCAACATTTAATTTTTGAAACAAACTTTGGAGGTGTACTGTCCTGTTGAGTACTGAGTACTGCAGATTCTTTGGGTAACAAGGAAAAATACAGGAAAAAGTACACTTGAATAGTATCCTTCACTGACATGAGGTACAGAATCTAACCATAACACATCAAAAGAAGATGCTCCCCTTTCTGTTGAGATGTGCAAAAGAGAAGCAACATAAGACAATAATTTTACAGTAGACTTTTTGGTCACAAAATACTTGTGGTTTAAATTTTAAACCCTGCAACACTGCTTTTTATTACAGGAGAAACTTCCCTTTCTAAAGACATACTTCTTGAATTCTAGATTCCAGAAGAGGACAATAAGGTACCTAAAGCCATAAGACCTAATTATTATGCTACCTCATAATATTAAGTGTTCATCCTCTAAATAAAGAATCTTTAAAGCTTGTTTCTTTAAGACCCTCAGGTCTTTCTGATCAAGGAAAAACCCACATTACCATTTTCTTCACCGCAGAAAAAAAAAACACATCAAAATTGCCTTTGAGTAAATTTTTCCAGTAAACCACCTGAAGCACTCAGGACCATATGGCAATTAAAATACCTTGAAAGATCAAATAGTATTTGTTTAAATCAGAGCTTTCCATTATGTAGGTTTGAGTGATTAAAACATGAAAGTGCAGGAAAAAATTAAATTTAAGTAGAAGTGTTCACCCTTTTCTAGTGTTCACCTTTGTAGTTCCTCTGACATCACCAATTAATTCACATGTTCTGTCAAAATCTCCTAAAATGAAATAAAACCTTAATATTTGGGCATCCTCCCCAGATAAATAAAATTGAGATAAATATGCCTTTAGGTTTGTTTCAAAGAAGGAAGAAGGGGGCACAAGACCACATGCCTTTAACTTGCACATAACACTTGACAAGATTTAGTTAGCAAGAAATCTTTTAAGTGTCCAGGTACTTAAAAAAAATAATCAAACCAAAACAAAACAAAAAACAGACACACAAAATCCAAAAACAACAACAAAAACAAACCAGAAAACAAACCAAAACCAACCCTTTAGTTAGTGGAATTAGATAGCTAGCTACAGACAGTCATAGCAAAAAAAATATTGTAACGAAGTCTTAAGGGAAAAACGTAAAGCTTGCACACTTTATACTTAGTTGAAGTAGAATTTTACAACAGTGCAAAAAGAAGCATAATGCAGAGGAATAGTACTGATGCATTCTCCAGCAGAGAAAGCATGAAAACGCATTTACAGCTACACTGACCAAGTAGCTGCAGAGAAAAGTGACATGTATACAACTATTCTAAATGGCATATAATTAAGAAGCAAAACAGAACATTACAAGCAGCACTGACTCAGACATCAAAACTTTCTGAAGATAAAAGGTGCCATCATACTTATCTGACCACACAAGTACCACAAAAAAATGAATGCTGCACTGCTGTACTTGAAAATAGAGAACCCCACAGAAGTACCTAAATCAAAAGTAATATAATAACCATTCCAGAAAAGAGATGTGTGTTTCAGACAGCAGACTATTTGCGCCCAGAACCACCTTTTCAAATGTGATCAAACACACCCTCTTACATTCAAACATGCAAAATACAACATTCACTTGGCCAAAAATATTCATATCAGCTATGACACAGTACAGTAAATTTTTCATAGGAAAAAAGCAAGTATTAGAGGCAAGTCACTTGATATACTGTTTGCAAAATACTTACCTTAAAAGACACGTCTTAATTCAATTGCATTTTTTACAAATATGGAGTTCAGCAACATAACTGCATAGATAGCTGCAGTACCTGGCCAGTTTTGCCTGACCTCCACTTCCACAAACAGAACTCTCTCATGAGAGAGTACTTCATCATTTCCTGTGGACTGATGAAAACCTTGTAGCTCAAGCTAAGGTATTTTTCCCCACACTGCAGCACTGAAATCACCATAGGGTTTTCAGTCACACACACTTGAACGGTTCTGTATAGCCACAAAGTTGAATATTCAGGTTTATTATAATCTTTAGGAAAGATCACATGTAGTCCATATTACAGGAAGGTGTTTTTAATCATACAACTGGCTTCAGTGGAGAACAGTGTTTTTAAACACCTCAGTGTAACATGTAGGCACATTTTGCAGCTGTGTCACTTAGGAAGCAGCTGTGTTGTTTTGGTGTTTCACAGTCAAAAGCTGTATTTTTCCATCTCCGGAAATATAGGGCTTTATTGTTAATTAATGAAACACTGACGTGCACTGAACAGAAGTATGTCTAAACCCGTAAATTAAGGTGAAACAAGGTAGTCTTCCTGAATCTGAAGGTTACATTAAGGAGCTACTGATCTTTACTTCAGAAGAGAACCAATTCAGAGACCTCATTTGAACCAAATCTAGCCCTTAAACTGTCTCTGACAGATATTTGTTTCCAAAGACTTAAAGAATTGTTATTAACTGTAAACGTGTATTAACATGTCAGCAAACTCCACCTTCCATTATTCTTAGAGAAAATGGAGATGATCGTGCTTCACGGAAACTCGTAAGACTGATTGGGGGCACAGGAAGCTGGCTGGCACAGCTGGACCCACTTGAACCTGTGCATTCTTCAATAAATTCCTTTGACACTTTTTTTTGAGATGTAAATAAAATCAAGAAAAAGGAAAATGGGAAGTGATAGTGGAGAAAGTAAGAGAAAGCACAAACAAAACCAAGCCTTCCTACACAGTCTCCCAGAAAATCATTACCGAAGACAACAGAGGAAAAGACTCTCAATACCTAGTAAGATAACCGAGTTTCTCAGACCACAAGACACTCATATTATACTTAATTTAGATCATTGCAGAGACATTACATTTCCATGCAGAACTCCTTACCGCTGAACAGACTGTTCTCTACTGGACAAAAACACCAGCTTTCTAGGATAGCCACTCAATACATGTACATAACAGAAGTATACTAATAAAACATTTCTGATGTTATAGGATAGCTTTTGTTCAAGGGAACAGCGTAAGATAGTACGGAACTATACCCTGGGACCCTTGCTAAAGCAGAAATGAAATAACCACCCTGTAACTGTTGTCCTAGTTCAGAGCTGTGAAACAGCTCTAAACAGTAGTTTCAATTATTACCAATTCTTTCTGCAGCCATTATCCCCTTGCTGCCACAGTCCTGCTAGCAAAAAGGAGGTCAAATCATCAACATTCCTCAATTCTCAAAATACACTCAAGGGTAGGTTAGCATTTGGGGAAAACACTATCAATGTAAAAATTGCGAACAAAGACAGCCCCTCACAACTTAAAAGCAACATTTTCAGCTATGATCACTATCGGATAAACTTCATACATCACTTCAGCAGTGTAATTTCCAGAACTGATACAGAATTTATCAACCACTGCATAATGCAAGTCATAAATGTAGAAAGAGAACAGCAACAGGCACACACAGCTTTGACTATCCTTCTCTCCAGGAAGTTAAATAACTAATTATTCTTTTTGCTCTTTTAGGAACAATAAAAGATCTGTTCAAATGTCTCAAAATCAATGCTATAGTGTAACAGTACAAATGAACATGTGACAGTGTTTCATATTTCCAGTTAAGAAAGATTAATTCAGATTTTAAAGCAAACTGAATCCAGCTTCTAAAGAACAGTTAGGAGCATTTAAATTGTTTGCTTGTGTTAAGGTGGGGGAGAAGGTTGCTTAATACTCAGTATCATTAACAGGGTCACTGAAAAAAGAAACTCTTGAATTCCGTTTAAACAGATTTTCAGCCCAGTGAATCTGAGGTAAACTTTAGCCAGGACTCCTCCTCTTTCTAGGCAATTTAATTTTCTGGTCCTGCAACAGTAATTACTGCAACAAGGTCAGCAGACCTTTACTTACCATTCAGTAATCTATACAGCATGGGCTGCTGACCTATTAGAATCAAATATATTCTACAAACACTTTTTAAAAAAAAAATATAACAAACTGGCTCCTTAAAACGTACTAAAACTCAGTGGTCTAAGCTACCTGGAAAGTATTAAGGTCACAGACCTCATTTTACGGCCTTCCCTCTACACATAATTTTACAAGCTAAGCTAGAAGCAAGTACAGGTTTTCTGTGTGCGGTGGAGGGTTTTGGTGGGGTTTTTGGTGTTTTTTTTGTTTATTTGTGGTTTTTTTAATTACATACAGTACACTTAAATCTATTTCAGCTCTAAGGCTATTGAAAAATGTAGAGTTTTGAGTGTACAAAACAGGGTGGTGCTTTAAAACAGGCATATGAGATCAAGGTTAGGCAAACAAGGTGGTGGAAGTTTTTCTTTGGTTCTCAAGGTTTCCCTAATCTTATTAAGGGTTTAGGGGAAAAAAAAAAAACAAACAACCCACACATAACAGAGTAGCCAGTCTTCTGTATGATTTTCAGAGATCTAGATACACATTACTTGTCCTTATATAGCTCTCAAACGCACAAATCATTCAAATGTAGAACCTCCAAAAGCAATAATGTAAAACGAATGCTTGATTTGGTCAAATGATCTTTCCACTAGTCTTTTCTCCCCTTCTCCTGCTTTTCAGGAAAAGGAAAGATTTTATGCCATTTTCAATTAATGCTTGACTGAAGTACAAGTAGGTCAGCCACCTACCCTACAGTCTAAATTGGACTGAAGTTCAAGGAAACTGGGACAAGAGGCCCCATTAGCTACCAGTTCTTGCTCTTGCAACTACCATCGTGTTTTTTTGTTTAATAAGGCTGTGCCATCACTGACTATGGAGCATTTAAACAGCAGCCTTTAACCTGCATCTCAGCAACAATTAAATAACATAACGAAGGGAGGTAAATAATACAAAGCTCAATCTAGTGCTCTCTCAAGCCTAGAGTCTAAGAAACCTCAGTGTTGAAAATTCAAGCATGCAAGACTCTTTCTAAAATATATATGGTCCAGATCCAAAGTGGATCAAACTGTTGAAGCCAAGTATTAGTAAAAGCACATAATACACAACTCCCTTTGTTCGTCACGCATGCTGCTGAGTAACTTCAGCATTTTAAATGGTTCCACAATGATTCTCAAAACCAGAATTAATTGCTAGTAAAGGTAGAATCATGCAGCTTTTCTGCTTTATGAACTAACTTAATCTAAATTCATATGTCAGTAACCTGCACACTCACAAACTAGTGGAATGACAGTCGTAACAGATGAGAAAAAGCAGGCACAAATGGTTTCAGAATAAAGTGATCACATTTCATAAGTTATTTGGTTTACTGCAAATCATTCTACACATTGTAATCAAACTGAAAAACTGCATAATATTAGACTTTAGAAGGTCTGGAGTCATTACATTCAAATGCAATATCCTATTTTAAATTAAAACAGAATTCAATTGGCATTTTTGCACAATGCATAGTAACATGAAGTGATCAGAATATAAAAGGTTAGTATCATGCAATAAAATCATTCTGGAATTAAAACATCAAAATTGCACACACTCAGAAGGAATGGCTTATACCAGATTTCTAAAATGTACTCTGTGCATAAACCTTATATACATGGCTTATATGCACACACATATGAAAACAACCAACGGAAAATAATTCTCCTCAGTATTACAGAGGTTTTGTGCCATCAGCTCTTTCAGCAATCTTATGAAAGGTGCTACCAGGGCCTACCTCCAACTCAAGATCTTACTAAATTGTTAGTTATCTTGTGCTCATGAACTCAGCTCGAATGTCTGAACAGATTACACACCATATTTCCCTGTGAAGTAATGAATTTGTCCTCCGAGATCTGAATGCACTGTATTCGAGCTGACAACTAGGACGGTATCACCATGCTTATTTCCAAGCAGGGGCACAGGGTGGGGGGGACAATGACATACAGATAGAACTGCACCATGACGCTATAAAGGCAGGGCTCTCTGCCACTGGTCACACTAGTATCTCAGATAATGTTCCAGAATAATTTGTGGTTACTGAAATGAGTCACCTGTCTACATATGACTACAGTTACAAAGCCATTTCTCTATATGGTTTGTCAGTTAAAAGTCTGAGCAGCAAAGGAATCAAAAAAGAAAAAGACTGAATGGTCCAACAGCTGAAACAGCTGCAAGTCGAAAGCTTCTATTATGCAGAAATGCCTTAAAGGTGTCACTGAAAATAAGATTTCTATTTGACCAAATATTCTCCAGCAATAAGAAAACCAAGCCATGCGCTTACTCGATTAATAATAAACTTCACATTTAACTATCTTTACCATACGGTAGTGGGAAGAATAAAAGAGGTATATAAGATTTTAAAATACTGCAAAATAAGCTCAACAAAGTCAACAAAAAGGGTGATAAAAATTATATACAAAATATAATCTTTATAATATTTACAAGTAAGATATAATGATATTTTTCATAATCATACTTTTTAATGTCACAAGCCAAGTCAAGAACACTTCAGATGAGAATACCTGTGAAAGTACAGGCATTTTCCACTTGCAGTTCGGAAAGCTTAAAGCCTTCATGTAATCATCCGATATAAACAGCCTTAGAAGAAGTAAGACTGCACCTATAAAATCTCCTCAAACCTCTTCATTTCTTGTTTCTGCACACCATTTTTCAATTTTCATGACTTCAAAATACAATGGCTTTACTAGAGGGGCAGGCATTCTACCCTTAGTTCCCAGCATAAATCAGAGGATAACTGATCTGCCCAGATAGCAAAGCATACCAAAACCAGGAGGCTTCAGATTGACAAAAGCCCAACTAGACCCACAAAGCTAACATCAGCTGTAGCAATAAAACAGTACACATGGTAACTCCTCAGTACACATGGTAACTCCTCAGTCATTAGTTGTAAGCTTTCTTGGGAAGGCCAGAAGTTTCTCTAACCCACTAAGAGAATCCCTCCAGTAAATAATTCTATGATCTCAGTAATGTTTGTTTTCAACAGCTGGAGTCATCATGGCAAGTAACCTTCACATAATCAAGCTAGGTCTCAGACCACTGTTGTTTTAAAGAGCAATCAATTGTCCTTACCCCTAAAGCTTAAGGGTACAAAGCACTCAAAAGAACAAAGTAATTTCAAATATATTTTAAAAATACACCTTGGGGGATGTATGTTTTGAGTTACTAAGGTTATATCACAAAATACAAAGAAGTGCTTCAGACATATGTAGAACTTAAAAAAAAAAAGAACAGTAAAAGCACGAAAAGGATGGTGAGTCTCGCTGTAAGGCTTTTCTTGCCATTGAGTATTATTAACCTGTGGTACAGCTATCTGAAGGCACACACATACTCCTGTGGCAAAGTCTTTCTTTCCTCTTGTAACAAGGAGGCTATCCTCGCAGTAGAACTAGCAACCCTACTATTTCTGTTTAACTTGAAATTCAGTTTATACCGAAAGAATTTGTACAACTGTCCACATTTTAAAGATAAAATAACAGCTGCTTCACTGAGTTAAAGTATCTGTCTGTTTGATGCATCAGAGCTACCCAAAAAAAGAAAAAGGTATTATACTTAAAACATAATTGTATTTTACCACATCTAAAAGAACAGCATTAGTAAAAGAATGTGCTTCATAGAGCATTCAAGAGCTTAATAATCTTAAATTGATTCCTCAGACAACATGCATTTATTCTGTACCTTGCAATTTATGAAACTGAAAATGAAATTATTTCCGACTCTAACACCTTCAAACAAATTGCCTACCTCTTCCCCTCGTAGCTGCTCCAAGGAATTTGAATATCCAGTATGTTTCATAGGAAGAGAAAAAAATGTTATTACCTAGTTTACATTTGCCACACTATCTTAAAAAGCCTGCAGCATAATCCCAATGCAAAATGCCAATTTTAAAACAAAAGAAGGCTACAGCCTGGTAACACTAGCACTGGAAACACTTTGCTCCATTTGACCCAGACATGCAACAAGCTGGTTAACTGTGACAGCAAACAGTCTACCAGACTTTATTTTCAACAGCAAAGAAATCTCTTTTCCTTTCAGCTTCCCATAAAATAAAGGCATGATTTATTCACATTTTTAACACTAGATTTTATGGGAAGCTAATGCAATAATTGATTGGATTAGCAAAAGATGAGGATTACAGTGAGGGTCGCAGGGATCTTGAAAACAAGATCAAGTCCTCGGAGCTGATGAAGCTGGACCACTCAATATATCAAGCAGGTCTTCAAAGAGTGTTCACAAGCCACACTTTGCTACAATAATCAGATCCCATAAGAAATACTTCAGCTGAGTATTTGTCAATTTACAGTGATCACAGAACAGCCCAGGTTGGAAGGGACTTTGAAAGATCATCTAGCCCAACCTTTCATGGGAAAGGGAGCCTAGATAAGATTATCTGTCACCCTGGCCAGTCACATCCTGAAAATCTCCAGTGATGGGGACTCGACAACTGGTGTCTATCAATTCACTAGACATCTTCAATCATTCAGCTTCCAAAAGACAAGAACTAGATCACAATCACAAGCGCACCATTCTCACAGCCAGTTACATTTCATTTGCTTGTTTACGTCCTGCACACACAAAAAAAATTGTAGTCCACTTTCCTTATGCTACAGTAGAAGGCTACACAGTTGTATCTTGAAGCCAAAGCCACTAACTAAGCCTTTAACTACTCTAATATCTGAAGAAAAATTTCATTATTATATAACATTTTCCTGGTAAAACACAGAAATTTTAAGCTATACCTAATTCATGTAACGATATAGGTTTTCCATTATAGTCCATTTTGCATAACATAAATTGCAAATACAGAAGTAACTAATAGCTTGAAAGCACACTCATTTGGTACACATGTATTCAACAAAATAGCCTGCGTCCTGGGCTTGTTACATCCTCGTACAACTGTCTGTTCTTATAATATTAATATACTTTTACTGTTACATGCATTGGCATGAGGTTTATTCTTTTTATTACCCCCACCCAGTGTTTGTATTGTTATATCCCATATGAGTCTCAGACTATTAAATATTCAGTTATCTGATCTTGTGCTTAATGCTGCTCTGAGAGCATAGACAATCCAACATTACAATTCTCAACGCAAATCACAAGAATGTGAAGAGAGTCAGTAGCAACCAATGCCCAACTACATTCCCCCAAAATGATAAAGCTCTCAACCCAAAATATTTCAGTCTTGCACTTCTACCACTGGCACATAAAACTCCTTTAAAAGGAAGTTATCTATTCTTTAAGGTACGTTTATGTGTTCATTCTTGGGTTTTACACAAATGTAAGACTTCTAATGACACCAAACCAGTCTAAGTCTAGTCAACATTTTATTAGAATATAGTATCCACCTGTCGTTCAGCTTTGAGAACTTTTTGTAAAAGAAGCTACTGTAGTTGACACACAAATCTTCATTCTGAGGCTCTGAATAACAATGCCTGGTACTAACTGCAACAATTCAGAACTGCAACATAAGTAGTGTTACGTCATACCAGATGAGTCTTCAGGGTTTTGCTAAGTTCTCCCTGGTCACTTGTATGAGAATACATAAACTATATCCCTACTGTTTTCATCAAATAAAGAAGTTTCTAAAGACAGTCTTTTCAACCTAAAAGAGTGCAGCATCAAAAGAAGGCCATTTGAATGGGATTAGTGCAGACTCACAGCTTTGACCAAGTCCTAGCAAAATTAACACTGAAATTAGTTTTACTAACTCCACATGGTTCCAATTGACAGACATAAATCAAAATGCAACACCATTGTCCATTTTCTACTGTCTGGGAGAGATAAAAGTCAATATAAGCTAGCACCAAGTAATATAAGTAGGATAGGTAGAAAGGAAGGAAAAAAGTCATACTATATCACAGACAAAATAATCAGAATACAATGCTGTAGAAAGGATTCTTTTAGCTACATAAAAACTTCTGGCTCAAGGTTGAAATTACGCAAGTACAAATCCATCACTTTTGCCTATAAGGCACTGAAAGCTTATCCAGATTCTAAAAAAATCTCTAAACTCATATTTTACAGTCCTCTAGTTAGGGTATTTCAACAGTAATATCCCAAGAATTTATTCAACAGTTTCAAGATCTGGATGCAAGTTATCATCTGGATTCATTCACCTTAACACAGAAAACAAGTAATTCTATAACAAGTTTTAAATTCTAGACAAAATCAGAAGAAATCCAATAACAAATTAAGTGGATTTTCAAGTAGGTAAGTTCTCACTTGCTTCCGTATTTAAGTTTCAGTAGGCTAGCTTTAGACAAAACTTTTAAAGTTGTTCCATTTTCATTTTAGGCATTTGACACGTACGCCAAATCCCTACTTCTACTTGTCTTTCACCCAAGATGAAGATTTTTTTTTCTTAAAATGGAAAGAAACATTCATAAAGAAAGTTAGCCAAGTGGGAAGCAAGATTTAAAAATGTATTTTTAAGCCTATGCAGTTAGATTTCCAGCACCCCTTTTAGTATTCATAGATACATAAAATAGTTAAGCACTTGAAACTGGGCGATGGTGAAACACACAGAAGACATGACTTGCATTCCTTCCTCTTTCAGAGCAGATTGAGATTTTTCACAGTACTCCAAATTTAAACATGCATGCTGACTCTGATGTAAACACCTAGGTGCAATAATGCTATTTTTTGCACATTCCAATAATTCTCATGGGCCCACATAGCTGCATAACTAGAGAAAGTAGCTCAAATTTAACTCAAAGATTCATGTAAGATTTTTCCTTGACAAATTCAAGATACATTTTCAGAAAAGCATATTTACAAAATCTTCAGTTTTAAAGAGCCAATTTGCACAACAGCTTTTGGCGGTAATTTTTCCTACCTAGTGAATTGCATTTCAGTGAGTATTCTAGACAAATTAGATGCTTCACACATCCATGAATATTAATAATCTCATAGAAACTTTACAGACCTCACAGTTTAACCAACATCATTCACAACTCAGACAAATAATCTCAAAAGATATACTAGTACAGCATTATTCATTAAAAAGTAGTACTTTATCCATATGTATGAATTGTGAAATAAACATTGCAAATGCAAAAAATACATAAAATCTGCACAAAATACCTTCAGATGTACTTGAAAACATCAAAACCTGTTCAATTCTTTCCATATTTCCATGCTATGCAGTAAGATCTCTTGCAAACAGCATAAAAACTACTAACCAGTAATTTTATTCAGCAATAACTTGGTAGACATTATATCCTAAATTTAGCACAGTTTGTCCTTAATTACACAAAGGGAATTGTTTCTGCAATACTTATTAACATGTATAAGTAAAGACGCTTCTTATCTATCTTGTTCTGGAAGAAATGGAAGGAAGGCAAAAAAAGGCACAAATATCAGTCTCCAATCACACTTTCAGTTTCTCTACATGGCTAGTAAAAAAAAAAACTCAGCTAACTGGACCCTTGGAGAAAGTTAGACTACTTCATATTTTATTAGACTGATCAAAATCTAAAGTAAAAAAGCTAAAGGATGTTTTCCATAACCCTAAAATAAAACCAGAATTAATATATATTTGGTTTATCTATTTCCACATATCAATTACTGAACTACTACTGACTTACCATTGATCGAAATTGCACAGCACAAATTTTATTCATGATACCCATATAACCTAAAGGATTTACATTCCCCCAGAAACTATGTAAAAGCCTGATCTAAACCAAGTGCTAAAAATACAGTAATGAGATACAGACTAGACCCACATATTGTTCTCTGATACGGGGATGCTTACAAGCCAAAGCAGAAGCAGCTGCTTATATGCTACTTTGGACAAAGAATTCCTCAGGCAAATTCAAACCAGTTTTAAGGTTCATCTACAGACCCTTCAAAACTGTATAGATTGTTCTTTGATCTCCCCAAATTTGTGTTTAGGAACATAAATAACAGATTTGGTCCTACCTCAATGAACAGACTAGACACGATACACAATGAATGAACTTTCACCTTTTCTAGGGCAGTGAACCACACAAAATGTTCTGTAATACTGCTTGGTCTGCTTTCTTGGAAAGATGTTCTTAACTAATCTGTGCACCTGCTTAAAAAAAAAAAATCAGGTATAACAGGGCTTTGCTGAGAATAGGTAGGAAAGCAGATTGGACAGTATCATAGAACAAAAGTAACAGGAGAATCCAACTAATTCTACTCAATTATTTTTGAGGAAGAAAAAAAAAAAACAAAAAACAAAGAGCACAGGTTACAATAAGTTAGGCAAGCAGCTTTTCCAGTCTCGGAAATAAGGGAGCTAGCATGGGTTTTCTGTATACCTAATTTTTCCCTGGAAAAAAAACAAAAACATAACATTCTAAAAAACCCCACTTGATTCCTTCCACAAGACTAATTCAATACTGGATATTAAATATTGAGTTGGAATTCGAAGCTAGTTCTTCAAAACCTGGTTTAACAATAAAGCATCAAACAGATTAATTTAAATCTTCTGCTAGGAGTTTCAAAAAATCATTTAGCATTCACTTTTTTTTATAAATACAGCATTTCATTACATAGGCATATATATCCATGTTACAGTTTAGACACACTTAAGTAACTTAAAACTGAGTATTTTAGAAGCCAAAAGGGAAAGAGTCAAAAGGAGCTAAAAGCTCCTTTCTACTTAGAACTTGTTCAATTTTGAAAAGTATTTCAATGCTGTCTTCTAGTCCTTCCCCAGTAAAATATTTTAAGCAAAAACTCAAGAAAAACCCAGCAAGTTTACCTCTAAATTTATGAATTCAAGATCATTTGAAACTTACTACCTATTCAGCCATGCATTTAAAAATGGTAAAAATCAAGAACCATAAGTTTAAGTGAATCTTCAATTCCCTTAGCTATAAATAGCTTGCAGCTACAGTTTCTAGGCAATAAGTGTTAAACCTTAGTTGTATTTCAGCTGCCCATGTAACACAGCTTCAGCTGCTAGGATGAACAACACTGTTGCATTTATAGGCACTACATTTTTTGTATTTTATTACATCCTGACCATTTTTGGCATACATGAGTATAGAATCATGGAAAGGTTTGGATTGGAAAGGACCTTAAAGATCATCTAGTTCTGGCCCTTCTGCCATGGGCAGGGACACCCTCCACTAGCCCAGGTTGCTCAAAGCCTCATCCAGCCTGGCCTTGAACACCTCCAGGGATGGGGCATCCACAACCTCCCTGTGCAACCTGTGCCAGTGCCTCATCACCTTCACAGTGAAGAATTTTTCCTAATATCCAGTCTAAATCTCCCCTCTTTCAGCTTAAAACCATTACCCCTCGTCCTATCACACCACTTCCCGATGAAGAAAGAGTGCCTCTCCATCTCTCCTGCAGGCGCCCTTTAGGTAGTGGAAGGCTGCTATAAGGTCTCTTCCAGAGCCTTCTCTTTTCCAGGCTGAACAACCCCAACTCTCTCAGCCTGTCCTCATATGGGAGGTACTCCAACCCTCTGATCATCTTCCTGGCCTTCCTCTGGACTCACTCCAACAGGCCCATGTCCTTCCTGGGCTGAGACCTCCAGAGCTGGATGCAATACTCCTGGTGGGGTCTCACAAGAGTAGAGGGGGAGAATCACCTCCCTCGACATGCTGCTGGTCATGCTTCTTTTGATGTGGCCTGGGATACGGTTGGCTTTCTGGGCTGCAAGCGCACATTTCCAGCTCATGTTGACCTTCCCATCTACCAGCACCCCCAAGTCCTTCTCCTCAGGGCTGCTCTCAAGCCATTCTCCTCACAGCCTCTGTTTGTGCTTGGGATTACCTCAATCCAGATGCACGACCTTGCACTTGGCCTTGTTGAACTTCACGAGGTTTGCACAGTCCCATTTCTCAAGCTTGTCAAGGTCCCTCTGGATGGCATCCCTTCCCTCCAGTGGGTCAACTGCACCACACAGCTTGGTGTCATCAGCAAACTTGCTGAGGGTGAACTCAATCCCACTGTCCATGTCTCCTACAAAGATATTAAACAATACCAGTCCCAATACCGACCCCTGCAGAACACCAAGTGGACTCATCACCAATCTCCACTTGGACACCGAGCCGTTGACCACAATTCTTTGAGTGCGACCATCCAGCCAGCTCAACCATGTGGTCCATCCATCAAACCCATGTCTCTCCAATTTAGACAGGATGTCATGTGGGACAATATCAAATGCTTTGTACAAGTCCAGGTAGATGACATTGGTTGCTCTTCCCTTATCCACCAATGCTGTAACCCCGTCATAGAAGGCCACCAAATTTTTCAGGCACAATTTGCCCTTATTGAAGCCATGTTGGCTGTCACCAATCACCTCCTTACTTTCCACGTGCCTTAGCATAGTTTCCAGGAGGATCTCCTCCATGATCTTGCCAGGCACAGAGGTAAGACTGACCAATCTGTAGTTCCCCAGGTCTTCCTTATTTCCCCTTTTTGGAAAATGTGGGTTATGTTTCCCCTTTTCCAGTCAGTGGGATTTTCCCCAGACTGCCATGACTTCTCAACTACAATGGATAGTGGCTTAGCAATTTCATCCGCCAGTTCCCTCAGGACTAGCAGATGCATTTCAGCAGTTCCCATGGACTTGTGCACCTTCAGGTTCCTTAGATGGTCTCAAACCTGATCTTCTCCTACAGTGGGCAGCTCTTCCTTCTCCCAGTCCCTGCCTTTGCCTGCTGCGACTTGGGCAGTGTGGCTTGGGCACTTGTCAGCACAGACTGAGGCAAAAAAGTAATCGAGTACCTCAGCCTTCTCCATATCCTGAGTAACCAGCTCTCCCGTTTCCCTCCGGAGAGGGCCCACATTTTTCCTAGTCTTCTTTTTATCACTGACGTACCTATAGAAGCTCTTCTTGTTGCTCTTGACATCCCTGGTCAGATTTAATTCTATCAGGGCTTTCCAAACCTGATCCTTGGCTGCTAGGACAATCTCTTTGTATTCCTCCCAGGCTACCTGTCCTTGCTTCCACCCTCTGGAGGCTTCCCTTCTGTGTCTGAGTTTGCCCAGGAGTTCCTTGTTCATCCACGGAGGCCTCCGGGCCTTTCTGCCTGACTTCCTCTTTGTTGGGATGCATCGCTCCTGAGCTTGGAGGAGGTGATCCTTGGATATTAACCAGCTGCCTTGGGCCCCTCTTCCTTCCAGGGCTTTATCCCACCATACTCTACCAAGCAGATCCCTGAAGAGGCCAAAGTCTGCTCTCAGAAGTCCAGGGTAGTGAGTTTGCTATGCGCCCTCATTGCTGCCCTAAGGCTCTTGATCTCCACTCATTCACAGAAGTACTATGGCTTGTCTTTTTCACATAAGACCAGATGATTACAAATGGTTCCTTCCTGGATTAAAATTTATTAATCATTCTTTTGCATTTGTACTGTGTGGTATTAGCAACTGGACAACCACACTACTTTATCAATTTAAGAGTAGCAACAATTAAAATGTTTATATGAGAGATCATTTCTTTAGATGTCTATAGAATGTGAGTGCATGATCCACAGATTAAAAAGTGTCTATTCATTAAATCCATCTCCAAAATATGCACCTGACGATATATCTAAAATTGCAGAAAAGGAAGAAACAGAAGAATAGGAAGGTAATTCTAAATTTGCAAATAAGTTTACCTATTCTGCAGACAACATGAGTGGGGTACATCTCATTACAACAACTTTAAAAAAAAATCTGCATCAAATCATCGCATATATTAAACCAAAAAGCGTATCTTCTGGTATAATACAACTGACATCACATCCATTGTTAGGCCACGTATTGGGCTTGCATGTCAAGGGTTTGGTAGCAGGGGGGCTACAACAGTGGCTTTGTGAGAAGCTGCTAGAAGCTTCCCCTATGTCCAAAAGAGCCAATGCCAGCTGGCTCCAAGACGGACCCGCCACTGGCCAAGGCCGAGCCAACTGGTGAAGTGTTAGTGCCTCTGTGATATTTAAGAAGTGGGAAGAAAATCCGTGCAACAGCAGTTGGAAGAGAGGAGTGAGAATATGTGAGAGAAACAACTCTGCAGACACCAAGGTCAGTGAAGAAGGAGAAGGAGGAGGCGCTCTAGGCACTGGAGCAGAGATTCCCCTGCAGCCCATGGAGAAGACCCTGCTAAGGCAGCTGTGCCCTCGAAGCCCATGGAGGTCCCTGGTGGAGCAGATCTCCACCTGCAGCCCATGAAGGACCCCACAGCCAAGCAGGTAGATGCGCCTGAAGGAAGCTGTGACCCTGTGGAAAGCCCACACTAGAGCAGCCTAAACAAATACAAAACTTGTTTTCACATATCTTTCCACTTAGGACTCTGTGTGCTTAAAGAAGAAAGAAAGTTTGCTTTGGGAAGTGGTACTATGAATCACAGGTTATTGGTTGATCATAGTTTATCCATATGTGCTGCTCATTCCTCCATTTAATTGAACCAGCCTTCAAAAAAGACAAAAACCTAAACTCAAAGCAAGCATGACTTGCAGGCCTAAAAGTTCCCTGGGCCAAAAAAAAAGACGCTAGTAGAAAGCAGAACGACAGTAAAATATACTAAACTTGATGTAAACCAATGGAAACACTAGTGGCCACCATAACAGTGGGCCAATACAAATAATCAATGAATGGCAATACTCCCAGCTGCAGGCAGAAGAGTTTCTAGAGAAATTTAATTGCCCAAAAGAGGAACAGCTAACCATTAAATTTATTTCTCACTGTATTTGAATGACACAAGACTGACAGTGTTCTTTATATGAAGTTCTTTCCTAACACACAAAGATTAAAGAAAAGGTGTTTAAAGGAAACGGTTACCCAGTTTCAGTTCTCACACATAAAACAGAATGCTCACATTTTGGAACGGAACCATCACCTCAACCCAGCAAGAATTTGGGAATAATTCCATTCAGTTAAATTCATCCTATAGATTAATCAAATTGCTCAACTGCTCCTACAAGTTAAGCACAATTGTACGTTCAATAGATATAAGATTACTTAGATTGGTTAGAGAATCTCAGGTAAACAACAAAACAGAAAATAGTTTTGAAGCTTTTATCAGTAACTATTAAGGGACAGAGAGAACTTGAAGGCTTTGGAAAAAAATGCTTTCAAAAATGTTATTCAAGGACTGTGGAACTAAGCGTGCCTACAAGTTGATGTTGTATACACATGCTTCCATCAAATACAAAGAGTTGTTTTAACATACCTAGGCCTGTTTGTTATAGATTCATCATTTCTCCTGACAAGAAAGCAGCATTGTTCCACTCAGCAGTGATGCAGCTATCTGTCAATCGGCCAAGAAAGCCTCCATTAAGGGAGATCAGAGGCATAAGTCAAACTAAAAACATGTCCCCTTTGTCCTATGACTCATGGAAGATCATTAACTGAAATCTGTACTTCACATTACCCCTTTCAAGAAGGACACATTAAGCGTATTCACCCTACACGCTTTATTAGACCTATTAAGTCATAAATAAAAAAAAATATAAGCCTAAAAGAACAATAAAGTATGGCTGTGCATCTGCTCCTGAGAACAAATAAAATTCTTATTTCAACATTCACCTACCATTACAATGCAAAGTAAGAAGATCTGTGCAAGTTGGTTTTGGAACCCAGAACCTTTGGCTAGGCTCAGAAAGCAGAGTTTGAGATGCCAGGTATGAGAACTCTGCTAGTCCTTTCAGAGCTCAGTAAACACACACCTTTTATTGTTACAATCACCAGCTGGCAATGCATCAGCCTAATGTGTGGGGGAGATTAACTTATTATCATACATAAAAATCAAGTTTATGAGTCCTATTTGTGCTAATCATGTACAAAGACACAATAATAATAAGATAGAAATAATATCCCATTTCTGCAAAAAGACACTTCACAATGAAGATTACAGGAACACCAGTCATCCCATTTTAGTATTAGTAAACAACCCACTACTTCATAATCAAAAGCTAAGTGTTTGCAAGTACATCATGATTCTGTGATACATAAATCACAGCAAGCACGAGATATTTAAAACACATACTTGTGAACTCCTCTGAGTTCACAGTGTCACTTAAAACCTGAAGTGGCACCCATTCTCAGGGTATCTGCTATGTCACATTCATAAGTTTATATCAAAAAATTACTGTTGTGGTTTTACAGCCACCACACAGCCTCTTGCTAAAAACCTTATGGGCTGAGGCAAGGACAGGGAGGGCTTACTCACCACTTATGGTCACAGTCAAGAAACAGATTCGACTTCGGAAAACACAAAAACAATTTAATTCATTAACAAAGAAAATCAGAGCAAGATAATGAGAATGAGAAAGAGAACTACATCTTAAAAAGGCACCTCTTCCCCACCCCTCCTTTCTTCCCAGGCCCAAAGGCTTTGTTCCTGATTTCTCTACTTTCTCTTCCTGGCAGCACAGGGGGGCAGAGAATGGGGGTTGTGGTCCGTCCATCAAATGTTGTCTCTGCTGCTCCTTCCTCCTCAGGGGAGGGCTTCTCACGGTCTTTCCCTGTTCCAGCATGGGGTCCCTGTCATGAGATAATCCTTCATTAACTACTCCAACGTCCTTCCCACAGGGCCGCAGTTCTCCACTAACTGCTCCGGCATGAGTCTCTTCACCAAAATTCACGGCCTCCTTTGGCCACAGCTGCTTCTTCCAGTGTGGGGTCCTCCATAGCTACATCTCCATAAGCTGCAGGCGAGCTCTGCTCTCCACGGGCTGCACGGAGACAACATGTGTCATCATGATCCTCATCACGGGCTGCAGGGGAAACTCTGCTCCAGCACCTCCTCCCTCTCCCTTCCCTTCACTGCCCTTCGTGTCTGCACAGTTGTCCCTCTCACACCCCGCTCCTCTCTCTGCCACAGGTTCTTTCGCTGGCTCCCAAGAAACTCCCAGCTCTTGGACAGGGGCTGCGCTGGGTCGGCTGGGCCATGGCAGAGGCTGGGCAGGCAGAAAGGAACTGGATGGACGGATCAGGCCCTGCCCTGGGCCACACTGCCACTCCATGCACTGTGTCCCCTCTTTAATATGTCATTCGCAGAGATGTTGACTGGCTCAGCTTTGGCCAGTGGCGGGTCCAGCCTGGGGCTGGGGAAACTTCCAGCAGTTTCGCACAGGAGCCATTTCTGTAGCCCTCTCCTTCCCCACTCAAACAAACCCACCACACACAACCACAAAAATTACATAAAACCCAGACTTTTTGGTTTCAGTAAAATTGCTTGAAACAAACACTTAGTAATACAATTTGACAGACTGTTCTTATCCTCACCATTTCTACTGTTGTATTGTAGCCTGGTTTGTTACTCACTGGCCTAGAGGATATGACGAATGGCATAGAAGCTTGTTTAAAATTTTTGGTCTGTCAATGTCTCTGAATTAATTCTTAGCTTTAAGCAGAGTCCTACACAAGCAAAAAGGGTTAAAAACATGGACTGGCCCAAAACCAAACATTGCAAGATACAGGTTTCCAACACTGTCAAAATATTTACAACAGGTTGTGTAAGCCAGAACAGTTTTTAAATATTTGCTTATTCTGAAAATTTGAACCAAACCATATCAGTTAAAGCCTTAGAGACATTTTTTTTTGCTTCAGAGCTCATTACTGTGCAGCACTACAATATCCATGCTAGTTCTATCCCTATTTACTAATTAGGGCTGGGTATCTTCTCAAATATTGACACATCCTATCCACCAAGATCCACAGGACTCTACCAACGCACACCAGTTCGCAGCGGCTCAAGCAGAATCACTCGCACTCCAAGGAGCACACATCAAGGCAGATTCTAGACCAACACCATTAGAGAAATTTTGACTGCTCCCTTCCCTCAAGCAAGGTACCCTGCAGGACAGCATGTAAAGGAATGACACTCAAGTCTCACGACAAATTTGACTATGACTGTAGACTGAACCAACCCTGGAATACAATAGGCTTTTTACTATTGACTTCAGGTTAGTCTTCCCAGCCCCAGTGAGCCAACTAGCCAGGTAAAATTATATTAAGTACACCACTGAATTCAACCACAGACTCTGAATACTTAGCTTCATTTATCTCAGTACAGTTATATCACTGTTATTTCCTGCTTTCTTCCTTTTTGTGTCCTCAGAACAATTCACTGTTACATTAAGTCAAAAACCAGTAACTAGGTTTAGTTGAAAGGAACACCACCACTACTTGAAGTTTTATGGATTAAGACAGAATTTTAACTAAATCCTGTTACAAAAAAGTTGTCCATCTCACAGACTAGTCTTCAATTCAAGCATTAGAGACTTCACTTCAGGTCTCAGGAAATCTCAGAATTTTTTTTAAAAAGCAGAGTGCCCAAGAACAAACAAAGCACTACTCCAATGTATAAGTTTACATTCATGCTTGAACAATTTTTTTTAAAAACTTCAATCTGCACCTGCTGTTCTCCTATTGTATGAGAAGATGCAACTTTTTCTAGAACCTGCTACTCCTACATGAAGAAAATCGCGCCTCATCTCAGAAGCAGAAAGCTACCTTTTAGCTAATTTCTGCTACTCCCACAGATTCAGACAAGCACAGGCAACTCTAGACCAGCAACACCACTAAGCATTTTATCCTTTGACATTCCTGTGACAAGCACAGAAGTCTCTTGTCCTGCATTTACAATTCAAATCACAGTAACCTTTAGGTCCATTTTAACCACAATCAGGGAAGCACAGAATTGACAAAAAGATATCTTTAAGCGAGTAGCTCACTCAACTCAAGAGAAGGAAAATGTACCCTTACGCTGTATAAACAGACCACGAGAACAAAACTTCTCATGTTCAACACTAACTTATCCAAACATGCCACCTAGTAAAAATAACAGGTTCACCAATACTGATTTTCAGACCAACATTCAAGTGCCCCAATACAACAAAAAAAGCAGACATCTACCCATCACAAAAATATATCCTCTATGTATTTTCTGAAAGTATTACTTATGAACATTCATGGATCAAAATGTCACCCAGAATATCACCGCGCAGTCAGAAAGCCATGTTACTACAATGATATTTCAAATATTAAGGGAATAAAAATAAAAAAATAGAAAAACATGATTAAATACATACTACTAAGTGAAATTAGTTTTTGTTAGAAAACTTGTGAAACATAGAAACTCTCTCATAAACCTATGACAGTTTAAAAAAAAAAGTTAAAGAACACTTAAGACCATCCAAAGACAATACAGCTAACAGACCATCCACAAAGACACACAGAGCTAACATCAAGCCCTGCAATCAGAAACATAATCTAATTTGTCAGCTCAATACTAACTACTGCATCCACTTGCGGAATACCCTCTTCAAAATGAGAGAAAACACATTCAGTAAAAAAAAAAAAAATGCCAAAACAGTTTTGCCTATGAACCATTAACAAACTATTTGATCGATAACTACAATAGTGTTATGTACCTCTCTCTTAACACTGACATTGTTGCTTGATGTGTGGTATGCAGTTTAACCCCCAGGGCAGCTTTTGATGTTTATTCTAGTATGACACTGCACAGCACACAGAACCTGAGCCAAAGAAACTGACTCTAGAACTGTAAACTATGCACTGAGGGGAGTTTGCAGCATTTGAACACTGAATAGCCACGCCATGGTTAACACCACAGAGGAAGAGGTAGCACCTGCACTCTTCTCCTGCTTACCATACCTAAGCTGTGGTACAGTATGATCAGAGATCTCTAAAATGATGCTGCATTGTGCTAAGTAGACACGTCCTGTGTGCTAATACACGCAACCATTTAAGCTGATTCAGTCATAATTGGCAGAATATAACTCTACTATCTTTGAAGACAAATTGCAAGTTTGACAATATATAATTTCAGACAGGTACAGATATGAAACAGCAAGCACTTTAGCCCTTGGTGCTAATAACCTTAATAGTTAAAAACACAATTAAGAAGTTTTGCCCATCTGAAATACAGTTGGCAAACTGTTTCAGTTACCTCTCATCTTTAAGCAGAAATACAAGTCTTTCCTCCTCCTTACTCCCCAAGAAAGCAATGAAGCAATGTTTTTATATTAGCCTCATCACAGACATAGGAGAATGATCTTTTTGTTGCACTAAAACCAGAATGAAAACTCAGTAGATTGCATAATGCAGTGTTCACTATGACTATAATAATAATAATGCACTGTTAATGTTTTCACCTTTTCAAAATAGTGAAAAGGTTCTGTCTTTAGAGAAGGGCTGAACAGACTCTGGAATTAAATCCAAATTAGCAAAAGGGAAAAAATCCCCCCTGTAGCAAGAGCAAACAGTCTCATGGCAATCTTTCAAGCAGTCTGTTGTGAGGTCTCGGAGTGCAACAGAAGAAAACAAAAGTGCCCCGCACATCATAAGGCTCATTTTTTAGCCCAGTCTGGGTCACATACAAATGATCAAACTTACTGAAATAGGTACAGGAAAAGTCAGCAGTGATGTACTTGTTTTAAATTACCCTAACTAATTGACAGTTTTAATCAAGAATGGCTACCAAGAAAACTGAACATTTAAAACTGCAAGATGACTTTTAGCTTTCAAACATTCAGCTTTCAAATGTTCAGTTTACAAAGGACACTTACACCGTCCTGACTTTCTTCACTGTTAAGGCAAAAGAATGAAGCCTCAGAAGACTAAGTCTATCAGCTTCTGAGTCACTCCAACCAGAGACAGACAGGCAGCTGGGAAAGATGGACACAGCAAGCCTGGGAGACACTGCAGATACCCACTACTTCTCTAACCAGGTAGCCTCGATGCACACAAAGAGACTTCTGTCTCTCACACAGACGTTTCACTCCGGGAGATGAGGAGATTCTTCCCACAAGCCAAAAAAGGGAAAGTCAAGAGAGAAGGCGGCAATGGCAAGACCAAGAAGCCTGACTTGGCTGGGTCACTACCGGTACTCAAGAGGCTGTAAGCAGCTTTAAAACCTCACTGTCCCCCATAGAAACACCTCCTCACACCGAACCAGCATCGTTACCTGCCATCATCCAGGACTCCAGGATTTCAAACCCGGGAGGAACAACCCAATCGCTTAGTTTTAGGTCTCCCTCCTCACCCTCTTGTCATCCCCTCCCAAAACCAAAGCCGTCACCACCACCATCATCGAGTGGGTCACTAAACTTCCCCGGGCAGCCAGCTCTTCCCTCCCACAGGAACCGAACCTCCCCACGGCCAGTGTCGTCATCCCTCGCAAGCCCCGGCCCTGCCCTTCCCCGCCGGGGGCCGGTGCAAGGAGACCTTCACCTTCCCCAGCCCCGCCGCAGAGGAAGCCCCGACACCACCGCGGGGCTCGCGGGC